>OMLM01002655.1:119972-146268 GCA_900302695.1 Helostoma temminkii
CACATCCTGGTCCTCATGTTGAGCCTTTTGCAGAGATGCCAGTATCCCAGGGTGTGTATTGTATAGGAGGGATGACCACCTCCCAGTTTATATACTTGTGTGTGTTATTATACACATCTCAAAATGCCATAATATATTTTAAGTATCACCATAATTAACATGATATGTATAAACAACATAGTGGTTAGTAAATTGTTCATTCACACTATTATTGACTGGATCAGTCTCAAGTAGTAGCAATGAAACCAATTAAACTAATCTCTAAGATTATTTTTTGATAACTCTGTTTAACGTTCAATAAAAACTGAAAATGATTGTTAGTGGCATCCTTAAATAACAGCCTGTCTGTTTTATCTAGTGTTGTGTGCTTTAACTAGAGGACTTTGTTATAGTCAGACAGAAACTTCTTAGAGGTTGGATTGTTCTGTGTGTTAAGTGGAGAAGAGAGATGACCCCATTTGTAAAGAATGCTTTTAGGTTTGAAAGCAGAATGTGGTGATGGGATGTGACAGGAAGACCTTTTAAACTTTTCCATTTTATTGATTTTTTTTTTTCTGTCTGATATTTACTGGTTTGAGGTTGCTATGGTGAAGTGTTGATGTAATGCAAGTCATTTATTCTAATATCTTTGTCCTGTCCGTTTCCAAATACCTCAGAATGAAGAAAAGCGAAACCTGGAGCTCGGAGGACATGTGGGCTTTGACAGTCTTCCAGATCAGCTGGTCAGCAAATCAGTTGCACAGGGGTTCTGTTTCAACATCCTCTGTGTAGGTATGTCTGAACATAGGACGAGCTCATAACCTAAATTAATAAGACATGCATTCATCATTAGTTTTGACTATTCTATATAATGTCGCTTCCCCTGTTTTTCCTTCATCTCTGTTCGTTGTGTTTCAATCATTTGTTTTTCTCAGGTGAGACGGGTATAGGCAAATCAACATTAATGAACACACTTTTCAATACAATATTTGAAAATGAGGAAGCCAGCCACTATGAGAGTGAAGTCCATCTACGCCCTCAAACGTATGATCTGCAGGAGAGTAATGTCAACCTCAAGCTGACCATTGTGCAGACGGTAGGGTTTGGAGACCAGATCAACAGAGAAGAAAGGTACTAATTCATGCAGATGTTAATGTTTTTTTGTTAGAATGAATGCTATCCACGCTGAAAATGAACAGTATGGATCAAACAGTCCTGCAAAAGGAGAACATTGATACGTATTATACAGAACCTTTGACTGAAATGAAAAAATGAAAGTGGTTTTGTTACTGATCAGAAATCAGAGCTGGCATTAGAAATTTCTTGTGGTTTTATCTGTGCAGCACCAAAAGTGAATCATTTCTCTCCCCTGCTTTAATAGTTGGTTTGGTAGTTCATCCTACTCACTTCTATATCATTATAGCCCATTTTCTGTATGTCTGTTCTTCGCTTATAAACTCCAAAATGTGACAAACCCCACAGCTGGAAATTGGCTCACGTATACGAAAGGCAGGGGTCTCTTTGCTGTCTGACCTACCATCAGTGTTCAATAGCCAAAAATCTGACCCCATGTGCCTCTGCAGGTCAGACCGTTCATTTTCACAACAAGTTTCTAAAATAAAAGTTGTACATTATCCCTGAAAATGGGGGAGCAGATCGTATCACAGTTGAGCTACAACCTCCCATTAATTTCCCCCAGCTGAAAGTAAGATCCAGTGTAGTTCCTCTGGCACGGTCATGCATTTTCATAAAAAAGTATGGAAACCAAAAGTTTGTAAGAACCTCTAACAGAGTGGACTGGTTCAACTCAGAATAGAGCTCTAATATCATATTTGGGGATACTGGTGTTTAAAATTGTTACTGGGTAATTTGGCTAGTATATAGTAAGGAATTCAGAAAGAAATCTGTGCTGTTGTTGACATTTGAAGTGGAAGAGAATAAAGAAAATAAGGGAATGACTGGTAGAACGAATGCAGTCTCAATAGACATTTGTATGCACCAACAGCAGGGAGTATAAAAAACAGAGATTGTTGACTGGCAGGGTTTGTAACCCGGACGCTAAAATGTCAACAAGGAAAGCAATGCAAAGTCTAATGTTCATGCATATAAACATAAAATTATGATGTGCATTGTTTTATGTGTCTGCTTGTGCTTATTGTTTAATGTGTGCATTTGTTTTTTTCCCTTTAGCTATAAACCTATTCTTGAGTATATTGATGCCCAATTTGAAAAGTACCTTGAAGAGGAACTAAAAATAAAACGTTCCCTCTTTAATTACCACGATACAAGAATCCACATCTGTCTGTATTTCATTGCTCCCACTGGACACTCTCTAAAGTCCCTGGACCTGGTCACAATGAAGAAACTCGACAGCAAGGTGACACAAGAATTTGGCTCTGCGTATGTCAGCACTTAATGTTACGTGTTCGGTGTCTCATGTCCCTCGTCATGTTCTTCCACGCAGGTGAACATCATCCCTGTTATTGCAAAGGCAGACACCGTGTCAAAGAGTGAACTGGACAAATTAAAGATCAAGATTATGAGTGAGCTGGTCAGCAATGGAGTGCAGATTTATCAGTTCCCTACGGAGGATGAGGCTGTTGCTGAAATCAACTCCTCAATGAATGTGAGATCTGGAAAGACACAAACACAGATAAGCATGTTTAACACCTGTGCTGTAGGAATACATATATTGAATTTGGCTTTGACTCTGCAGTTCAGGAGGGAGTCAGTTACACATTAATATGCATACATAATATTATTCCACTATTTGTAATTCACGGTTTATTTAGAGTTGTAAGACAATTGTAGTACTACCTTACTGTATATTTGACCATATTGTAACAATATCAGTACTCTGTTACAGAGTCATCTGCCCTTTGCTGTGGTGGGGAGTGTAGAAGACATTAAAGTAGGAAATAAGATGGTGAAAGCGAGGCTGTACCCCTGGGGATCAGTACAGGGTGAGTTCACCGAATTGACTGACAAAGACAGAGTATAAAATAAAGAAACTCAAAAGTGCAAGTATTTGCCTATAAAAACACTTCACTACAAGTAGAAATACCCTATACATTTTCTACTCAAGTAAAAGTACTAATGTACATGATCAAAATTTTACTTAAAGTAGAAAATTAAAAGTAAAACCACTAAGTGTGTTTTGAAATAATGTTGAATTTGATGCTTTTGATAATGTAAATGTAGAAGTCTGGTCCATATTAGTTTGACAAATTGGTAAAAATGCGTTGTTGCCTACAGACTGTGGAACAGAAACAGCAGTGAGTAAAGATGGGGCTGATTTAACCACCTTATTTAGTGACAGGGGGTTAATGATACATCAACACTTTATTCATTTATAATAATTTTAATAAGAATCTAACTAGTAACTATTGCTGTTAAAATCTTAACTAAAATCACAATATACATCTCCCTGGTTTGTAGTGGAGTAAAAGTAACATAAAATAGAAATAAGTATTGACTAAGCTCATCTTTTTTTTCCAGTGGAGAATGAAAATCATTGTGATTTTGTGAAGCTGAGGGAGATGCTATTGCGTGTGAACATGGAGGATCTCCGGGAGCAAACACATGCTCGACACTATGAACTTTACCGTCGCTGCAAGCTGGAAGAGATGGGCTTCAAGGACACAGACCCAGACAGCCAGTCGTTCAGGTGAAATTAGGGATACCAGTGATATAATTCACCTTGGCAATTTACCTCAGTAAAAAAAAACTGTGCTGATTAAAATAGCTCATTTACCCAGCGGCACTAATCTCATCCAGATTGATGATGTTCTGTATCTGCAAAGAAAATAACACAGCAGATTACGCTTTACCTTATTTAGTTAGTTAGTTTTAGAGTGATTAAAAAATATTGATTATGCAACAAAATTATTTTACATTTGTTTTTTCATTTGTTTAGTCTAATTTTATTGACAGAATATTTGACATAATGATACTAATGTCCACAAAAGGCTTTAGACTGAGCTTAATATTGGTTTCCCTGATCTTTAGCCTCCAGGAAACGTATGAAGCCAAGAGAAAGGAGTTCCTTTTCGAGCTGCAGCGCAAAGAGGAAGATATGAGGCAGATGTTTGTCAACAAAGTAAAGGAGACAGAAGCTGAGCTGAAAGAGAAAGAAAAAGAGGTGAACACCAATATCATTATAAAATAAGTCATTGAAAATGTACCATATTTGTATTGTCTCATATTGTGGTCTGTCTCACCACCACCATCATCACCTCTAGCTTCATGAGAGGTTTGAGCAGCTCAAGCGGATGCACCAGGAAGAAAAGAGGAATTTGGAAGAGAAAAGGCGAGAACTGGAGGAAGAGATGAATGCCTTCAACAGGAGAAAGGTTGCAGCCGAAACACTGATGGGACAGGCACTGCAAGGCTGCTCACAGCAGCCATTCAAGAAGGACAAGGACAAGAAGAAGTAAGTCTGCTTCTCTGTGTGTATTTGATTTGTATTCTTCTGGGTTCTTTCATACACCGTCATTGTCTGAGCAAGTATCCATGTCACTAAATAGTAATAATACTAAGCTCTCTCAAGGGACTTAAGGATAACAGCTTAAATCTCTCAAATATAATATATTCACAGGTCATGGATATGTAAACTCTAAGTACAGTGTGATTAATGACATAGTGTTGTCTTTCCAGAAGTCATGTTGGCTCAGAAACTAAAACGGGGACGCTTTTAGACTGACACTGTGTGCCCAGACACAGCAGGAAGGGTCACAGCTTGCGTGACACAGTCTGATTGCTATATCTCTGCAGGCTCACCTGCCAGACTGTATCTCAGGCAGGGGCAGTTCTGTTTACACTAGATGTGATTTCAGCTCAGGGTCTATGTTTTATCTGCAGCCAGTTTTTGCATGCAGCGTAGACCTAGCAATTAATGGATTAATACACTATAGCAAATATATGATTAGGATAGAAAGACATTTATGATGCAATGCTGAAATATAATTAATGCATGAAAATACATTAACTGTTTTTTGTATTTGAATCTGAAAGTTCATTCAAGTTTTAAATGATTGAGCTTTAAAATAATGCAACATTAAAAATGATCATATTAAGAAGCATCTCAAATGTAATTATATTTTGGTCCAGCTATGAAAGCTGTCTTAATCTTAATTGATTTCCATACAGTTTGTTAAACAGCTTGACTTAAATGGGAGATGAGCTGTCAGTCTAAACTCTGTGAAAGGAAAAGAGATGATTAAAGAAGTTACCCCCAAACACTGTTGCTTTCCCATTTCATTCATTGTTTCCTTTGATTCCAACCATACTTCAAATCCCGCATCCTTATTGTTTCCATTTGTTTGTGTGTCTAATTTCTTTTCCCCTTTCAGTTGATTTGTGGATCAAACATCCAGAGAAACCAGGAATGTGTCTGCCATCAGCATGAATATCTGAATTACTTACTAACACTGTATGTGTGGACTCAGTGACACAGTGACTATGTACATATGTGAGCCTGAAAAATGTGATGGCTGCTAATCCACTGTGTATATTTGGATCAAAAAGGTAGCTTTGCTCAGTGTATTTGTCCATAATGCTGACTCTGCTAGACACACAATAACAAATCCATGGACTGTTTTCATAACATGTAGCTTGTGTTATTTCACGTTCTTTTCATGAATGTGCGTTTATGTCCTGTTGTAAATTATAAGTATATGTTTCTCAGCAAGACTCTAACTTAATAAGAGGACAGTTTTTATGCAATAACATGGAGAAAACAGTTCTGTGAATTGTCCTCTGTGTTTAACAGAGAAGGTCAAAATTTTATATAAAAATATTTGTTATTATTGGAAGTTTGGGGTAATATAATTTAATAGTCTAACCACCAATCTATTGACAAAGCTGTAAATAACATAATTGATGTTTTTTTTCTGGTGAGTCTGGAAATAAATTTTTAACCTGAGTTTGCAATTAAATAAAGAATTATAATGTAAATCTGTTGGTCAGCTGAATCCATTCCTGTTGTCTGGGACTTCATCACATCAGTCACATGTATGATTCAGAGCTGATATGATTTTCATATTGCACCTCTTGTCATCATTACATGTCATCATTACCTCTGGGTTTTTAATAACGTTACCTGCTGATTACCTGCTTTGTCTTCAGTCAGTGGCAACAAATAACAACTTTATCATGTGCACTAAACTTTAGTAATGTCTATGTTGTTGAAGCTTTCTGCAGACTTTAATGAATTCAAGTTGATTGCTCTGAGAAATGACATGATTTTCCTTTCCTTTTCATAGCTTCTTTAGTCTTCCATCTGCGTGTTCCTTAACCTCAGGAAGGAATTTGAATTAGAAGACTTTCTACTACATCAAAAGATCACAGACTAACAATTAAGTGTATTATTTTTACAATGTGAAATAACATTTTTATAAAAATCCATTCAGCCTGAAGTCTTCCATGTTCACTAAACTCTCCTTTAAGATTATAAGCAGCGTTCTGTAGCATGGTCTCTGCATGGCTCCTAACCTCCATTCCTAGAAATACTTATCTTTATCTTCATTGCCAACATTTCTGTTTTGTACTAAATGTGCTATCTAATGCTTGTAGTTTTTCACTGATGACAATTTACACTGTGAAATTATAAAATGACATAATATTGCTGTTGCAGATTGTATAGACTATACATCATAAAGTATATATTCTGATTTATAAGCACTTTAAATCAATAGTATCATAGTACAAATACTATAATCATTATAAATGCGTTGTGTCATACTTACATGTCAACCCTGTGTTGTCTCTAAAAGACCTAGTTAGAAGTATTTCACAGTTTTGGAAGACTTGTACATACTGTTGTTACATAAAAGAAAGCCTGGACGTATATGAATTCAGGATTAATCCTCTTGATGTCAGTAGATAAACAGTGGGTCTGTATCAGCCTGCTTGAATATTTGTATATCCTGATGTAATAAAGAATTGCTTTATTGAAAATGTGTCTTGTTCTCTCCATAGCTACTCATTGGGATAGAAAAATCAAAAATCCAGTTGATAGAAAACAGACTGTGGCAAAT
Organism: Helostoma temminkii; assembly: GCA_900302695.1. NCBI lineage: Eukaryota > Metazoa > Chordata > Actinopteri > Anabantiformes > Helostomatidae > Helostoma > Helostoma temminkii. The sequence goes on from OMLM01002655.1 coordinate 126,989, forward strand.
TGTGGCCTCAACAGGTTCAGGTTCTTTCCAGATTGTTCTAGAAAACTGCCTATAGTGTCCATCAAAAAGAAAAGGAGAATATCATATAGTGTTTCTGTCTGATACCAATGGCATCTGAAATATGGTGAAGTGATGAGAAATCCTCTACAACATTTACGGTTTATTTTTGTTTTCCCCTGCTCTTGTACATTTTGCTTTGGCTGCTATTAATTGTGCCATAACAGCAACAATAAGATACTTGAATGTGTAGATTAAGTATATATATATAATATATTGAATATATATGGTAGCGTTATTTAATGTTAATGGATACATCAAAATGCACTTTTACTGCAACATAAACTGAACTTTATTGACAACATAAACCAGATTAGGTCCCAGTTTTGGTGACGTCCCGCTTGCTAGTATGTGATTGGTTCTCCATCATGTAAAGGGTGGGACTTAGTCGTAAATGGCTGGAAATGTAACCAATTGAACTTTAGAATCACGAACGTCATCCATCGATGACCAATGACAACTCACTTAGTTTGGGCCTGGGCTTGTTTTATGCCTCCACTAAAACAAAAACGGCCCTTTTCCCCATCGCCTTACGCCAAGGTTAGGGGGTGTGCATAGGCAGAAATCAACCTTTGCTTAAAACTTTCTTAAGTGAAAGTTCATACGTACACTTTTTTTTTGTTTTAATCTTCTTTTTACTCGCTTGTTGAAAGCGTGTGAAGTGTTTTCCCACTTCTGATTTTTGACCATTTAAAGGCAGTAACTTGAGCCAAGGTAAGTTAACCAGTCTTCCTTTTTTTGTCACATTAACTAACCATATGTTTAAAGTGTTAATAGCCATACGTTGTTGTGTGGTTAAATAAAAATATGTACAATAACGCTAAATAAAAATAGATTTAACGCTAGCTAGTGTTAGCGCTTGTAGCTAACGGTGAGGCAACTACGTCAAATTAGTTTATCGTTTACTCTTCACTTTTTGAAGTACAACAGGGCGCTTACATTTCAACAATGGTGTTGTCACTTACAGTTTTATCCACAGTTTTGCAGTTTAGACTGTGTTATGAGTGTCGAGGTTGTTGTCATCAGGCAGTTTGGTTGGTTCTCCATTAGTGTGAATGGCAGGGACATGTCCCGACATGACGCTGGTCCTGTCCTGGCGCACACAGGGCCCGCTGCTTTCATTAAAGGATTAATACTGGTGAAAACATAGTGAATTATATATGTTTTATTAACCAAATATCATACCACATGTTATTAGTTTTTTTAAATTTTGTCTGTCATGACCTGGTGTTTCACCAATCCTGATTAGTCCAGTTGAGTCCAGTTCAATGACAGCTGTTGGGAGAAAGCTTGTTACTGGATAACCTACAAATATGGAAACACTGCCATGTCTCAGAGAGTCCAGAGAAACATACAGGCCTTGTCCAGATCTAACGTTACATTAATGTTATATTCTGAATTCTGAAGTACAGCTGCTGTAACATGAGCAAAACATTTAGAAAAATTAATACCAACTAAATTGTTTCAGTTAATAAGATACTTTATACAGGGTCCATGTTGCTTTAACATTTTTCTTTTTTGGTTTGGTAAAAATGACATCAGAGGAAGATGGGGATTTGGCTATCAATCTATCTAATTGCTGAAAAACTACTGTCCTTTTCTTGTCTTAGTTCACAGATGATTTTTTTTTCTTTTTTACATAAGACTGTATTTGCAGAGTGAAATGGTTAATGCCTCTTCCTGCCTGGTCATCATGTCCTCATTGCTATTTTTCTCTCAAACCACATCACCCTGCACAAGGTCTTAAAGCACCCATTGACAGTGTACTATAGCTGTATAGGTTTGAGCTAGTGGGCGAGCTGTCCACTATTTCAGCTCTAATATGCTATTTGTAGCTAAATTCATACCTGTGGCTATTGTATTTTGATTATAAATAATCACTTTGCACGGTGCTGTCATATAATCAGAACTGAGATGAATAGTCAAAAATATTATGATTTAGTTCAGCTTTGTTTTTCTATCTGCCCAGATGATTGATACAGTCACAGGACCCGGAGCAAAGCCCTTTGCAGTTCAGCTGAAGGCCCTAACAGATACAGAGGCCCGATACCAACCAAAACTGAGCGGCTTGAGGCTCATTGAGGGTGCCCAGGACAATGGCCTCAGGATGACTACCAGACTCAGAGAGCTGGAGGTGAAGGACCTGCTCTCTCTGACCAGGTTCTTTGGTTTCAGCTCGGAGACCTTCTCACTGGCCATCAGCTTGCTGGATCGATTCCTCTCTGTAATGAAGGTTCGTACACACTGATGATGCAAATGTACAGTTTACTGTGTGCAATTAGTCAAAGCTTTCTTTTATAATCTTCTCTTCTGCCCTGTTCAGATTCAACCAAAGCACCTGTCCTGTGTGGGACTTTGCTGCTTCTACATTGCTGTGAAGTCCTCAGAAGAGGAGAAGAACGTTCCTCTGGCAAATGACCTGATCCGCATCAGTCAGAATCGCTTCACTGTGTCTGACATGATGAGGATGGAGAAAATCATCATGGAGAAGCTCTATTGGAAGGTGAAGGCCCCCACAGCTCTCCGCTTTCTCCGTCTTTTTCACAGCCACATCCAGGAGCAGCTCGACACTGAGAGGTAAGGACAGATGGTCACATCAACCTGCAGGGCTGAACCATGACTCAACAAGATTATATTTACTCTACTAAAATGTGTCCTCTCGTATTTGGCTTCAAAGAGAACACTAGACAAAAATACACTGCTCAAAAAAATAAATAAATAAAGGGAACACTTAAACAACACATCCTGGATTAATGAAATAGTGGAATGCGTTGATAACAAAATAACATAAGAATGATAAATGGAAATCAAAATCATTATCCCATGGAGGTCTGGATTCAGAATCATACTCAAAATAAAAGTGAAAAAGTCAGATCACAGGCTGATCCAACTTCTGTGGAAATTCCTCAAGACAATTCAGAATGAGGCTCAGTAGTGTGTGGCCTCCATGTGTCTGTATGCACTCCCTACAACGTCTGGGCATGCTCCTGATGAGACGACGGATGTTCTCATGGCATCAGTCAACTCCTGGATAGTTTGTGGTGGGACGTGGCGTTGATGAATGGAACGTGTCGTGATGCCCCAGAGGTGCTCGAGTGCTCCTCCTGTTCCTTCTTGCACAAAGGAGCAGATAGCGGTCCTGCTGCTGGGTTGTCCTAACTGGAAAGGTTGATATGCCAGAAGTGTGATGGACTCGGACTTTCATTGGAATGATTCTGTGTTCCCTTTATTTTTTTGAGCAGTGTAAATAAGGCCAACAGGCACAGTACTGTTTGGAATCATGTAGATTTTTAGACATGTTATTTTGTATTCAAGTCTATCAGAAAACATTTTTTGTTGCTAAATTGCAGCAGATTGATGTTTAATTTAATAAGACCTGCCTTAAAGCCATGGAATATAAAAGTTGCAGTCTCAACACTAAATGCATTTTCTTTTACAGCAAGAAGATACTGAGCCTTGAGAGACTGGAGTCTCAGCTGAAAGTCTGTCACTGTTCATTTGTCTTCTCCAAAATAAAGGTAGGCTAATAGAAAGTGTGTTAGAAGATGAACTATGGGTATTTCTATTTAGAATGATACTGCATTAACATGGCATGGTGCATTTTTACTTTATTTACCATCAATGGAAATTGCACAGCTTTTGAGTTGCGCTGTAATAATTTGTGGTATAAGTAGGCCATCTGTGTTGTTCATTTTTTAAATATGTAAAACTGTGTACTGTGTTGGCAGTTTTCTCTGTTTAAGAAGCTACTCTTTTGTTTCTCTGCAGCCATCTTTGCTCGCCATGGCTCTCCTGTGTTTTGAGGCCCAGGAACAACATGACCCTGAACACACTGACAAAATATCAGAGGCCCTGACAAGTCTGCAGCAGCTGTTGAATGTAAGTGCTGCTTTTTTTCACTTTTTTTATTTTATGGTGCATAACATTTAATAGTAAGCACTGAATTCTAACCAATGATAAGCTATTTGTATAAACATGTTATCATTAAGATGAACAACAAAAAGTAAAAACTACCTAATGCCTTCTGTGTGTTTCATCTTTGCAGATTAAAGATGGAGACCTGCTCTGTGTGCGTGAGTTAGTTGGAAAATGCCTGGCTGAATATGCCACCGCCAAGTGCACAAAGCCAAACTGCCAGAGACTACGCTGGACTATTTCAGGAAGAACTGCACGTCAGCTGAAGCACAGCTACTACAAGATCACTCATCTTCCCACCATACCTGAGACAGCTTGTTAAAAACTTGGGTATGCGAGTGGGTGACCTTACATGCAAAGAAAATTTCAATAGTCTCTAAAATTAATTAACTTTGTTCACTCATTAGATTTAAGTTTCGGCTGATGCAGTAAGGTCACCCATGCAGTGCTCCAGATATTTTCCTTACAGATCTTCATTAGTGATGATGGATTTCTTTAAGGAAAAGATAAATATGTTGGTTTTCCTCAACTTTGTCATCAAGCACACTGTATCTTATCCTCCCCAATAACAAGGAGTAATGCTTTGTCAGAATGCTAATGTACTGCCATCCTGCTAAGTTTTACGTTCCTGGTTGAGTTGCTTGCTCAAGTGTACAGTATGTTCTTGTTTAAATCCGTATCAAGGTGTATGGTATTTCCTGGAACGGGTTGCTGGTTTTAAGCTAATAAGTAAAGAACCACCTAGGTCCTCAGTCCACCATGTGGAAGAGGAGGGAGAAGGATTTTGTGAACATCAAAAATGGAACCAAGAAATCGGGCCCAGAATCCTTAACTTCCACCCTAGGTTGCTAAGCTGTCCTGAATGCACACTCCTACCCAAGGTGATTTTTTTTTTTTTTTTTTTGTTTGTTTTGTTTTAAACTTTGATATGGCGAGGGAGCTCTGAATTTATCCATGATCCTGTCATGTATGGCTGAGCATATGGTTTGAGCTGAAATGCCATCAGCGGTTACAGATGAGTTGTTTTCACTGATTAATTTGTGGACACTGAGTGAAGCACATGTATTGATTTTTAGTTGTCAGTTACACAGACCACTAAAAAGAGGTCATTGCAGTGGAAATGTGGATTGGAATTTGTATTTCTTTGCCAGTTTCCCTGATTAGTATAAGTTTCCTTTAATGACAAATGTGTTCTCAAAAGTGGAAATTACTAATTGAATACACCATCTGATTAACCAATGTACTTGTACCTTTCAATACAAGTTTATTGAAAAGCTACTGCTGTGTGCATTTGTTTTATTACTACAACATAACACATCCCAAAGGAAAGCACAAGCTCTTGGTCTGCCTGTAAAATGGGGGGTTGCAACCATCTCATCAGTTCTTCATGATGCAGGTTAACTGGCTGCAGTGTGAATCATGTCTTTCAAACACACCAATATCTGAGTGTTTCTGGACACAAGTCTTTCTCATTTCTTGCAAACTAGATTAACAGAATCCACTGTTCCTCTGAAAACTGATGTCTTCAGTAGTGATCATTAGGGGACACTGTCTGTAAGTAACGGGTATTTGAAGGCAACAGTCACTTCTGTAAACTCGAAAAGTCTGGACCACCACCAGCAAAATTCCCAGAGATCTCTGCACCGCTGAAGTCAAATCCAGGATTCTAGAAAGAAAAGCACAATTAATTCCTAAGCTGAAAAAAATCCTACCACTCATTAAGTAGAACTTCTGACAGCCGATGATTCCTCAAAACATTCCTATTATTAGGAAGAACCTGCATTTTGAGTCAACTTGTTAGCATCTTATAAACCGCTGCAGATGTGATGGCTTAAGCCCTTTATTAATTACGTAGTTATAACTACACATACAATATGACAAAAATTCTTCATTTATTGATGGAGCTGTAATATTTGAAATCGCCTTATTAGTAAACACAAAGGATTATTACCAGATTGTGTTTTTTTTACCCTCAGTACGGCAACAAGATAAGTCAATGATTTATAATGTTTATTTAAAACTTCAGTAAATTATGAGTAAACCACTACTACAGGTGCTGGATGAGACTATAAAACCTTGGTGAATGTGAGCAGACTTACAACCATGACACTTACAGTGAAATGAAACTAACCTCCCGCTGGAACCTCTCCAGTGTGAGCTTCCTCTGCATCTGATCCTGGATCCAGGGATTGGCACAATACTCCCCCTCCAACAGGGACGACCAGCAGTTCCCCGCCTCTCTATTAGTCTTCATCAGAATGATCCGGATTAAACACTTGTCCTCTGAGGATGAAGAGCAGTGAAACGTGTCAGATGAGGCTGACTTATGTCCATTAAATGTCAAGGAGTCAAACCCACCTAGTGTCCACGTAGCCTCGTCAGACACTGTTGTCTCAAATAGTTTTCCCTGGCAAAATTAAAACGACGAGATTATGCAGTGGTTAGTTTACATGTCCACACAGCGGCCAGTAATTACTTTGATCACAGTAAACTTTGAGTGACAACAGAAGAGGGAGCACTACGAGTTGTTCAGCTTACCTTGAATATTTCCTTCCCTCTGACGTGCAGCTCGATGTCTCTGGTTCCCAAATGGCACTTTACTTCTTTGGCTGACGTCCCATGAGGCACATCGACTTCGATAAAAACCTCCTCCATGGTCTGGTACCAGGAGCCCCAGGGTGTCTTGCAGGGTACGACACCGCTCCTCTCTTCGAAGTGCACCGACATGTTGCTGCTTCACACCGGCTAACGTCGGCTAACTAACTTATACTATATGTGACCAGCAGAGATGTCTAACTTTACTACGTAGTTAATATTTACCACGGTTTATGAAATAGCTCGTTCATTTTAATAGTTCAATTAAAATAGTTTACAAGTCATGTGATAATATTATTTCTAACTGTGTATTTCACGCCTCACACTCTCGCGACTTCTTCTTCTTCTTCTTCCGTCAGTAGGTTTTTCATTTCCGGGTGTAAACAACGTTGTGGCAGCAGCGCCACCCACCGTCTGACAGCAGAACTACAGAAGAAAATCTCAAGCAGACTTTTTGTGACTGACTTTACCATCATCTAACATTTACCGTTATTATTATGTGAAATGTTACCTCGATTTCACGTTTTTACATTTCTTTAATTATCTTGATTTGAAAACCAGATACTAAAACTGTTTGTATTAAAATGGGGAGGATTTACTAATCTGTTAATTAGATTACTGTTCCTACTATAGTGCTTCCTGTCTCCTCAGGCATACTGATCAGTCACTTTAACCACACTTGTAGACTCTTGCTCTATTTACTTTACTGCTCTTTCATACTTTTTTATACAGTATGAATTGCTCACAGAGTTGACTGAAACGTTGGTGATTAATGCTGCCAAGAATGGCTGCTCTGTCACTAACTTTAGTTGCTTTTATCACGTGGATAAGGTAAGTTTTCCATAAATGCTTGTATCAGAATTCACTAAGTTTTTGAGTTTAATCTTCTTTCTCCTCTGCAGCCTTGATAATGTAAGTGGGAAGAATTACTCTGACAACATTACCCGCATTTTAGATCAGCTTTTGACTGGTTATGACAACAGACTGCGACCTAAATCTGGAGGTAAATCAGACTGCAACTCCTAAACACTCGTTCCTAAAAGCGTGTACACGCCACCTGTGCATATATAAGATAGACGTGCATCGTGTGTTATTGAGCACATACCACAGCTGCTAATTATTGTTGCAGGTGGTGTTACTGAGGTGAAAACAGACATCTTTGTCACCAGCTTCGGACCTGTTTCAGATGTTGAGATGGTAAGATACTACGTCTTTAAGGAGATATATATGTGCTGACTGCGGAACGATAACAGTGCTTCAGTGTCCACTCAGTGCCTCCCTTATGGGCAATCTGCCATGCGACCATCTAATGAGCTTTAATCTGTTTGACCAGCCCTATAACTCCATTATTGATGGCCTCTAAATCAATATGACAACGTGTCAGACAGAGGGAATGGCTGAATGGATTGATTAATGATTATCCAGGATGAGTGACATCCATCATTTCCTCATCATCTCTCCTCGCCTTCCTCTGCAAGTTGAAATGTTTCTGCAGCATGATGCTTGCCGATGAATGACAGGGACCTTCAAGTGAACAGAGACCTAAATTTTAAGTGTGAATTTGGAGTGGTGGGTTTGTAGATCATAAGGTTTCACATCGACTGCTATGTGTGTGCATCAGGAGTACACCATGGACATGTTCTTCCGTCAGATGTGGGTTGATGAGCGGTTGAAATTTGAGGGCCCCAATGAAATCCTGCGGCTGAACAACCGAATGGTGGACAAGATCTGGACACCAGACACTTTCTTCAGAAACTCCAAGAAGTCGATATCCCACAACATGACCACACCCAACAAGCTCTTCCGTATCATGAAGAATGGGACAGTGCTCTACACAATGAGGTGATACTGTTCAGTACAGCTATTATTAGTAGATAGGGCCCAGACACAAGGATTAAAACAAAAAATAATAAATGACTGAGATTGAAATGTGTGCTGTCTTGCTATTAGACTGACAATCAGTGCAGAGTGTCCAATGAGACTGATGAACTTCCCTATGGATGGCCACGCCTGTCCGCTCATATTTGGAAGCTGTGAGTATAGCAAATGTCTTCAAAGATGTGTCCAGATTTAAACGTGTGATTAATCCTTGATTTATTGAAAGGTTTTCCTAAGTTTATTTTCTGTTTAGATGCCTACACAAGCAGTGAAATTATGTTCACTTGGAGGAAAGGGCCAGTTGCTTCCGTCGAGTGTCCCAAAGAGTCCATGAGTCTTCTGCAGTACGATTTGGTGGGACAGACTTTGTCAAGTGAGATTTTCAAATCCAACACAGGTAAAAGTCTCTGTCAAGTATCGCATCTTTCTTATTGTAAGGACACTGTAGCAGTTAAACGTTGATTTTGTTGAAAATTCTCATAATCTGATAAATCTGTGAACACAGAGAGGTCAAAGGAGTCACTCCAAACTCTGCATTAGTGTCCATTACTCCCCCACAATGAGCCAGTGTGAAAGCTTCCTTGAGCAGCCATCTAAGATGCTTAAGTCAGACCTAATGCGTACGGTGTGTCTTAAAAAAGAACTATGTGATTTAAAGCCCTGTCAATGTACTGACAGAGAAGAGGAAGGATGGAGTAGTGTGTATGTGTACGTGTGTATTTTCTCCTCTGCGCTCTCCTGCTGTGAACCCAGCAGATTCCTGAAATAGACAGAAAAGCACGAGGCAGGCTCCAAAATGTGGAGATGATATCCATTTAGAAAACACACAGAGAGGAAGGCAGTCACTCTGTTCCTGTGTGTGTGCGTGTGTGTGTGTGTGTGCATGATGCAGCATGTTTTCGGTCTGTGAATGTCTGTATGCATGTATTTAGACAGAGCAGGGCAGTGTTACACATACTGACACTGCTCTCTCCTCCTCATTCACTCCTTCCTCCTCCTTTATCCCATTTCCAAATGTCTGCTGTGATCATTCCTTCTTACTTCCTCCTTTCTGTCCTGTTCTCTTCCTCTCTGTTCTCATGCTATGTCTTACAGTTAGTGGGCTATTCCAGTCTTAACAGCAGCAATATATCTACCGTACATGTTTCTTTTAGCAACAATTCTTTTTTCAAGGGCAAGCAAGGGCATACGTTCTGTGCTGCCCTGCTCTGTCCCGTGGGGTTGCTCTCTTCACACGTGCTGTTTATCTTGCAGGTCACTACTCAGTGCAGGTGGTCCATTTCCACCTCCAGAGGAAGCTTGGTTATTATCTCATACAGACCTACATCCCTCTCATCATGGTTGTTGTGCTGTCACAAGTCTCTTTTTGGATCAACAAAGAATCAGTTCCTGCGCGCACAGTTGCTGGTACACTCCTTTTTTCACCACCACTGGGCATACAATATGCAGTATGTGACATGTACTATATGTGTGTCAAGTCCATGTGTGCTTTGTTTTCCTCCAGGCATCACCACTGTGCTGACCATGACAACCTTGAGCATCAGCGCCCGTCAGTCGCTTCCCAAAGTAGCCTATGCTACTGCCATGGATTGGTTCATCGCTGTGTGTTTTGCCTTTGTGGCTTCAGCTCTTGTTGAGTTTGCTGCTGTAAACTACTTCGCCACCCTCCAGGCCAACCGTCTGAGGAAGCAGAAAGTTAGACAAGACAAGCTTGAGGTGTTGGCAACTGGCAGTGATGATGATGACACATTTTCGGTGAGCAGCTGACCATATGTCGTTATTGAAATCATTACTTTGCTTTATTTTGACAAGTTAGTGACAGTACAGTCCAACATGAAGCACAAGCATATAATATATATAATATATGTATATTATATATAATATGGTTATTATTAAATAGAATTGTGATGGTTACATTTGCACATATGAAAATTTCCACTTTTAGGCTGTTTTCCCATTAAATCAGGACTGGGGAATACATAACCCTCAAGGGTCACAGCCCTGCTTGTTATCTCTGCCCTAACCACTGCTGATTACCTGGACCAGGTGTTTTCAGTCAATCAGAAGCTGAAAAATACTATTTCTGATTGTTAATATTTGTGTGTGGAGTCAGGAAATACATCAATGTTCTTGTCTAAAGCTCATCAAAAAAGTGAAAACAGATATTTAAAATAGCTTCTGATTTCCCTTTGTGCAATAATGTTGTTAAGTCAGATAGAGTTTTTAATCTTTAATACAAGATTTACTACTATAATAACTGATTATAGTGTTGTGTCCTTTCTGTCCCCAAACTTTGTATCAAAACAACCTGATCAGTTTTTGCAGTCTATTGAAGCTTGGTGATATATAATTGTCGTATTGCATCTCAAATGCATTATAACAGTGAAGAGGAGATATGAGTCTCCATAGTGTTGCAGTTCTTTTTCTATGGATTTTCAAGTATATGCTCGCCCTGCCTCTGCCATTTGTGCCACTGAGTGTACAGCACACATTAAATAGTAATACGTGCAGATGTAGGGCTCTCATCTCCAGCTATATGCTTTATGCTAATACAGTAAGCCACCCCAGCATCCTCCTGGGATCTAACTCACGTGTAGGGCTCATGGTTAGATGCTTTAAAAATAGCCTCAGTATGAGAACAGAGACCAACTCCAGCACTCTTCTCTGCATAATCTGTTAACCATACTATGGGCATCCAGCAAACTACCTGCTGTATTCTACAGAGATTTGGTATGCCATCTTGAGAAAGCTCCCATGGGAACAAACATTACCTACAGTCATGTATATATGACACCAAGTTACAATTAGCATATACACTATGTACCTACAGGGAGAAATCCCTTGATTTAAAAAAATTCTTCTTTTTCTCTTCCTTTTCTTATTTCTAACTGTGCACCACAAAACTCAAACTAACCCCATTTCACCTCTTCCTTCACTTTAAAATGACTCTTTTCTCCCTGCCACCAGTTGGACAGCAGTCTTCAAGAAGGCCTGAAGAGAAGAAACAACTCAGTGTGCCGCAGTGATCCAGGAGATGTTCCACCCCTGCTGATTTTTCTGCAGCAGGGCTCAGCGTTTCCTCAGGTCCCGCAGCTGGCTGGCACCAGTCCCATCGACATGTATGCCCGCATACTCTTTCCCCTGGCCTTTGCCCTCTTCAACTTAATCTACTGGTATATCTATCTGGCCAATGACCCCATGGAGAAGGCCAGGTAAACTGATTCTGATTATCATGCTATGTCCAAAACACACTAAACTGATCCTACTAGCAAGTAGACTAGCAAGACTACCAGGGACACAGTTTTGATATATACCATACTGATTAAACTTTAGATTTGCATTGTTAGGTTGAAGCAAATGAGCTTGGGGCTAGTGACACAGGATACTTTTGTCAGGAAAAATGAGCTAACATCCTAGATTTGGTAACCATATCAAAAATACAGAATATCAGCAGTCATATCCTTTAGTTGTTCTCACAAGTACTTTCATTGTTATTCTCCCATGGAAACATGAAAAGAATAAAACACTGGATGCCATTGTAGGCAATGGAGATTTCTACAAATTAATCCCACAAATTTTGATTTGTGACCTGTTCAAACAAAGCAGTGTCTACTTATAATGCCACATTACAGCTGTGAGTGAGCAGTGAGAAGTTCAGTATTTCAATTTGATAATAGTTAGAGGACTAGATAATGTTTTAAAAACAACACTGATGACATGCTGTATGTTGTTTTTCTTTCAACCCTCAGCTGTAGAACTTTGTAAGAGCTCAGATCCCCATGTTTGCACAGAGAGACTACGCATTACTGGTCTTTGTAGCCATGTTTAAGTGAGTACGATTCCCTGTTGGAGTTTAACCTTTTGAGTCATCTGTGACAGGACAACAGTTTCAAAGCCTTTCATGCAAAACAGTAAAATATCTGAGACATAGTTGGAGAGTATCCAGCATCTTTGTACAAATGAGCAAAAAGGAGAAAATAGCTGACAATAGATGAATGGTGTTTATTCACATTCATCTCTCACTCGGCTCTAACTGTGATATCTTCAGTAGAAAAATAACACTCCACAGTTTTTGTCAAAGACTTTTATCTAGCCAGTAAAGACATCAATAATTTCTAATGCTGAAACAGCCCCTGAAGTTGTAGGTAAAAAAAAAAGAGGAGTGTTAGGTGTAGTTGCTGCATTGACGCCAGCACTGTGGCATTTATCATCATCATACATTTACAATACAAAAGGGGCTGGGTGCAGAGTTAATTTCAAAAGAAAAATATGCATCATGCTCTCTGCTCTTTTATATAAGGCTTACCTGAGGGACTGGCAAAGCTCCAGCTGTTTTAATGACAACACTGTTTCTCCACAGGGAGCAGGTCTCATAGGAGAAATAAACCAGAGCTTACCATGTACATTAACTACATGGAAAAATGACTATTCAGTTCCCTGTTTTTAAGTGAGCCACTTATAGAACAGAAAGCTCCATGTCCAAGAAAGAGAAAGAGGCACCGTGTAAAAAGACACAGAGACAGGGAGAGAGAGAGAGAGAGAGATCTGTTACATAACACTGGAGAGTGCAAATCTGCTCATCATGCTCCTCGTGTTCCTGTCAGAGAATTTTTATGGTTGTTTTGTTTATAATGTTCTGCAGAATAATGAAAGAGACGAGATGGAGAGCACGAGAACAGCTGCATCACATCAATTCCCTTTTTGTATTTTATCACTTTTAATGAAGTCGATGAGAAGACAGAGAGCACAGAAAGTGTTTTGGCTGTGTGCTATGCTGCAGATGGAGAATCTCTAAAGGTGGAAACAGTTTCTGTATGCTCCTCTCACATTTTGTGCTCTGCTGTATTTTGGTCTTGCAGTGATATGGTTCTTAGAAACTAAGAGGAGCTGGAAAAGGGCATGTGCACCTGAAGAGACCTTCAGCATCCAGCAAGCCAACCTCACCTCACCCCCTCTCTGTCTCTCCGTGTGAACAGTCTCTCAGCATTCAATCTGTTCTTATCTGACAGAAGAAATGAATCAGAAACTCATTTATTCTCCGGCTGCACATCTATTCATTTCACAGGCTGTGACCACTGCCCACTCGTGTTGTGATCCGAACCACGACACATACACACAACATCCTGGGCCCTGGACCGAGACATGCACCACACACGGTATGCAGTATGTATGACCCTCAGACACACACACAACCCAAAAAACACATCAAAAAGAAGTGGATGATATAATCTATGATGGCTGTAACTGGCGGTGATGCAACAATGAACCAATGCTTTCAGAAGCCTGCCCTCTACAGAAGCACCGCTCCCACTACAACAAGATCAAAGACAATTTGGAAGAGGCTTGCATCCTTCCTCACTGCTTCAAAAATATACTCAAACCTGTGAAAATGAATTGCGGGATTATGTTTTCCATCCCACCTTTCTGCTCTGGTGCTACCTTTGCATTTTCACAACTGCTGCAGGTTCTTTGGAAACATTGCTGGGTCCTGACATGATTTTCTGGTTTTGTATGGATTATGCATGATTGATGGGCATAGATGTTTGTGCATAAAGTGTGATAACCTGATTTGAGCCGCTTAACATCTGCAACATAAAGACAGAAGAAATAAACGTGAACTTGAAAATGTGTCCACATTAAAGTGTATGCAGTTGTTTGACCTTGTCGGGATGTAGACAAACTTATCTTCCATGGAATGAATAAAAAGAATACCACAACCCCCCAAAACAGACATTTGTTGCTTTTTTCAACTCCTTGTGTAAATGCTTGTTTCTTCATTACGCACATTTACGTGTCCCTTTAATATTTTTCTCCGCAATGAAAACTGCTCATCCACCATCATCAGCCTCCACTCTTTGATCTTGGGCTGGCTGTACGCATGCGCCCCTCATTGGCTCCTCTGCGCTGTCTGGAGTAAGTTGGATGTGCGCTCTCCTCACTCGCATCCCAAAACCGCCTCAAAAACTGTTGCGATGGGGAGGATCAGGAAAAACCACGTTGGGATTTTGACTTTTTCCCTACTACTGACTTTTGTCTGGGCTCAGAGGTAAATATATATATATTTTTTTGCTCATCTGTCTCGCATGTCATGTAGCCTCTGTTAAAGCGTGCCTGGCGTGTGATATTAATAAGCTGTTTTGCATCACACCACCTTTTCTCCACAGCGTCAAGGATATAAAAGATCCGAGCAATATGCCTCTGGTAAAAGAAACAGTGGACAGACTGATGAAAGGATACGACATTCGGTTGAGGCCAGATTTCGGAGGTAACGAGCAAACTGAAAACGGAATGTCATGTTTTCACGCCCTCCTTACGTGCCACACATGTTTAATAAACTGAAAAATCTGCTTTAATTTACATAATCATCCCTTCACAGACAAATAGGCCTCTCCAATTGGGCTATGATGAAATGATGTGCATGTTTATCATTTGATGAGGAGATAAGACAGGCTTTTAACGAGATCGATTCCGCTCATCAATGTTTGATTATTCCACTAAAAAGATTGAAGTTGGCATCATTTAAGCTCATCTGCGTGTTACACATTAGGATACGTCTACCTGGGCTGATGATGCGCTACTATCCTGTAGGTGGAGGGGAGCACAGAGGAACCTGTGCGCGCGTCACGAATGTGTTAAATTTACATGATGAGAAAGTAATTCATGCCTCCTGTGTTAATACCTGCTTCCCTTCACAGGTGCGCCGGTGGCTGTGGGGATGAACATAGACATAGCCAGCATAGACATGGTGTCTGAAGTCAATATGGTAGGTGCATCTTCATGATTATTACACCGCTAAACGTTGGCAGTTGTATCCCACCTGGCACGGCTCAAGAGAGCTACTTATCACGGGTCAGTGTGTGTGAGCGAGCCGAGCTAATCTGAGCCAGGTTTGAGGCATGTGAATGCGTTTTACTCGGATGTAAAAGATGAAGGCTTCAGTTCCCAAACACATCACCGCCATCCTCCTCTCAGTCTCCGCATTTGCAGCTCTGGTGTGTTGCTGCATTTGAATTCAAAACACACACTCACTGGCGCACTCAGACGCACAGCACCGGCTGCGCGCGCGGAGAGCTGCAGGCGCGTGTGCGCCTCGGTGTGTGTGTGTGTGTGTGAGAGAGAGAGAGAGAGAGAGAGAGAGAGAGAGACTGCTTCTCGTTGTCAAGCCTCGGTGGTGTCATTTTGTTCCCACAGTAGTTACTGAATGAATAAAACACCTTTTCTCTTCCAAAACATTTTCTTTTTTCTTTTCTTTTCTTTTTTCTTGAATTCTGCGCCCAATTATTTCCTCGCTACTTACGTAAAATAACCCGTCTTGCCATATGACGCAAGCAATTTATCAATAATAAATGTCTCGTCGCACAGCATTGCAACAAAAAGACGTTTTGACGTGATGCACACACGAACGTCATGTGCGCCATGGAGAAGACAGGGGAAAAAGTTCAGCAGCCCATGCAAGAGCACCATCTATTGATCTGTATGACAGGCAGATATGACACTGACAGCAATTGTTTCTACTCCAGCGGTCCATGCCTTGTGGCTGCACTGCAATAAATACACTTTATTTATAGTGTTTGCTGCTTATAGGATTTCGGATAAATAAAAAACAAACAAACAAACAAACGTTTTGCAGAGAGAATCGCTGCAGAGTGTGGGAAAAGATCATTTACAGAACAGCCTCTTCACTGAGACACATAATAGAGATGTTATATAAGAGCATAAAAACAACTTTGCCACTAGGAATGGAATGAGATGCGCGTTTTCTATTATTAAATGAGCCATTTTTAGTTGATGTCTAGTTCATTTTGCCTGTCAGAGTTTGATTTGGGAGCGTGTCAAATCTCTGTGTCTTATGGTCATTTTAATCAGCCAGTGTGGTTTAGCTTTGCATTTGAATGGTCAGAATTTCCTCTTTGATGGAGATGATTTATTTTGGTGGAGGATGCAGCCAGAATAGAAGTGACTTGGGGGCCTGGGGGTCCTCTCTCTCTCCTTCTCTCTCTCTCTCTCTCTCTCTCTCCTTTTGCTCTCTCTTATTCCTCCATCCTTCCCTCCCACCACTTTGACTGGATTCCTGGCTGTGAATCTGGGCTCATCGGCCATGTAATCCACCTCTGCCTTGCTGCAAAGGGTTATCTCACTTAAGAACTAGGCCTCTATGCAAGCATTCATTTGGAAAAAACAGTGCTTCATACATCAGTGTGTGTGCGTGTAATAAAACACGAAACTGTGCACAAACAGTGAATGGTGACTGACGTCATGCAACTCCCTGTGGCTATTTGAGAGCATTCATCTCAATCATTTCTCGGAAAAAAGCTCTTCGTGCCAGGTCGGCGCAGCCGCCCTTCTGACACAGCGCACAAATTTAGACATAAAGTTTAAAAAAAAGAAAAACATCCAAGACCTCAGTGGACTTGTGTTCCACACGTTCTTGTTACCTTGTGAAAAATCCTCCCTGCAACTTACATAACAGACCAGAATCTCTTCCTTGCTCTTTGATACAATGCAGGATACAGCAGCTGACAAGACTGACCTCTGAGCAATCAATAATATCACTGTGCACCATGATCACGAGGATGGAGCTGGTGACCTGTGCTTGGTGCAGGGCTGCTTTGATCTTACCTCATCAGGGGCAGCTGCTCTTAAGATTAAGGTGCTGAGAGGGAAAACAACATGGAGAGATGCAAGGATGAAACTGGTGAAGGCAGAGAAAAACAGGGTGGGAGAGAGAGGTCAAGGTTACAGTGATCAGTCTTCACCGCACGTTAAATTTATCTGAGGGTTTGAACAATATTCGGTTGCTAAAATGAGCAAAATGCTCACTGGTGATTCAGTGAGCATTTTGACCAGATGATTTTCTCAGTTGATCTGTTACTCATCTGCTCCATAAAATGTCAGCAAATTCAGATATTCTATGCTGACAGTTATCAAATACCATGTTTTGTAAAATCAACAGTGCAATTTTCAGCTTATTATCAAAGAAAGTTTAATTAATGAAGATGAACTTATAATTTTGGCAATTCTTTAAAATAACATGGACAATTGCTAAGAATTAAAAAGAAGATTAAAGAAGCTGGGTCACTTTACCTGAAACATTTGGTGCTCTTGAAGATGAAAAACTCTAAATTGTAAAAACGGTGAATTTTATGCTGTTTTTTCAAGACAACTGAACATTTTCTTTATGACCACATCAGCAGCATCCACTACCTCTAAACGAATGCTGACTTTGGCATCTGCAGAATTCAAACTTGAAGGAAAGTGGGAGGACTTGGCTGTGAGGAGTGAAACAATAAGGCAAGATTTGCAATGAGTGTTTGTGTGCTGGTCTGCAACCATGGCAGTGAGCAGGTTTGGGTAGACAGCTGCTCACTCCTCTAATTAAAGATAAAACTGCCTCTGGTGGAGAATGAACTCTGCATTTTGGTCGGGGCTGATTGAAGCCATTGTGGCATTTTTCCTCTGCGCTGACATGAAGGGCATGGTGGTGTTTGAATATGTAATGGAATTTGTAATTTTGTAGATAATGTGCACATGTATGAGTTTGGCTCACATCTGTGCATGTCAAGGTGCAGTCATGTTTTTGTGCATTCTTGTGCGTTAGCCCGTTGAGGCTCAAAGGTCAGTCATGTTGTCAGGCAATAAAAATGTGCAGGTCAGTCAGCATCGTGGTTGTAGCCTCGCCTGCATGACATTACAAATGTGCTATTTTGAGAGGGAAGTGTCCTCCGAGTCCAAGGTGTGACCACACATCCTCTCTGGGTGGGCTGTGCTGACTCACTGGGGTTAGTGCAAAATATGGCACAGATATGATATCATGGATGATGCCCCCTTTTGCTCCACTGTTTAGCTCTGCCTGTCTGTCTGTTTAAGCGCCGGCATCCAGCTCCATCACTCGCCTCCATCACACAGCAGCCGAAATCGAATTTGCATGATGCTGTTTGTTTTTGCTGAAATCACAGATCCAGGAACCGCACTTTGGTTATGGTGCATTAAAAAGTGTTCTGCACACAGCCAGTGCAGCTGATTAAATAAAAGTTGTGTCTGTTGTTTCAGCGATGCATCAGTGCTTCATAATAATGTCTTCAGCGTGCCATCCATATGTTGAGCAAAGCTATGCACTTTCAGGCTGGAATAATGAGGGAGGTAAATGAGTATTTTCACTCTTCCTCTTTTCTTCATCCTGCTTGTTAATTACATGTAAAATACCTGAGGTTGGTGGTTGTTAAGAGGCACTGCCTGTACTATAACACTGTTCGCTGAATGTTAATTAGCTGACTGTGAATTAAAAGATTTAAACAAACCAGCTGTGGCGGCTTTTGGGATGGAGGAATTAGTGGGGCGTGAGCATTCCCTTTATTACGATCATTATCCTGACAAGCGCTGGTTTCTTTGCATGAGTAAGGGGATCTGGCCATCAGATAACGGGAGGTGGTGACCGGAGGCGAGACGGCTCAGGCCTCGGCGTTACACTGCATCACAGGGAGAAAGATGCTTCTTGTGTTTGTGAATTAGAAACCATTTTGATCTTGTTTGTCTAAACTGATCTTGTTCCATTTCATTTTAAGCTTGTGGAAAATAAGCTTGTATTATTTTTACTCAGTGTTGCCATGACAACACTGAGTTTTGGTGGATCTAGAGGAGTCAAGGAAAAACAAAGAAGGCCTCTTTTTCTAGGGGGTTTTCCAGGGTTTTTATACATTTGTTATCCAGGTGAAGTTTGTTTTGTCTTTGAAGGTGCTACTTATTATTTTGTGGGATTTTTCCTGATATTTTGCATATTTAAAGTTGATGCAAGAATTTTTTCAAAATGTAAAAGTTCAAATATATGAAATAAGACT
>OMLM01002656.1:6433-28574 GCA_900302695.1 Helostoma temminkii
GTTATAGCCATTCCTCCAGTAGGATTGTTTCCTTGTTTTTTTCCTACCAGACAAACAGGCCGTTGAGTCCATCCACTTCAGCAGCTGCCCAGCACTCAGCTCCCCGCAGTGGTTGGCATGGCAGGGCAGCACGATCTGACTCATCTTCACTTCAGTGGGGTTTCTGTACTCGTCCTCACTCTCCTGAATGAAAGGAGAGTCCAGCACTGTGTCTGCATCCTTCCCCTCTGAAGTCATAACTTTCAGCTATTAATACAGGAGACACAGGAAAATGAGTTATAGCAGAACCAAACCACTGTTCACTCAGACTTATCTAAATAAGATGAAGATGAAATATCATTCAGAAGTTGCCCTCAATGTGTCATCTAAAACAAGCAACATGTCTGTGACATTTCTGTAAATATGACCGACAAGGTTTCTTAATACACTGTCTAAATATAGACAAGTTGTTTCTGTTGCCACTAAAATCCAAAAACTAAAACAAGGGCTGAGTCCTCTTTATAGCCACAGTGAAATATCCTGAGGTAAAAAAAACCACTTCATTTAGCAAAGTTCTCCACATAACTCACTAACTCTTATGGCTGGAGCCCCACACCCCCAAGCAGAGCAAGTGCTGAGGTTAAGATGCTTTAAATAATCTGCCTCTCGGTTTGAGGAATTGCTCAACGTTTCTCCCCCAACTCAAAGACCAGGAGAAACCGGATAAGCTATTTATGTACAGTACAGCAGACTGTATTATGGCACCGCTTCTCCACTATTAGCAATGCAACTTTATATAGTAACTGAATGGACTTTTTGCACAAACTATTTCAAAACACGAACATAACTGGAGTATTCATGAAAAGTAATTGCTGGGTTGGAGGTGTTTGTTTACAGCTGCTGCTCTAGTGGGACAAACATGCGCTGATCATCTGACTTGCATGTTATCGATATGACCTTTAAATTCACTTCTTCTGCTGCGACACTAGAATAACAAAAACATCATGTAGCATTTGTTGATTCTGCGCGACAACTTCACCCCAACTTATTTCACTACTAAAAACAAAACTGTCTTACCCGAGTTTAAAGTCTTCTGCGGAACATGCCGAGATTAAGTCCTTCAAGTGTCAATGAACGCCGGCTCCTAACCCGAGATTAAGCAGCCTGCACCACACTTCTCCATTTCACCCATTCATCAACAACACAACTAGTCACACTCATGCATCCACACAAACACGCACTCTGGTTTTACTAAACAGTTTCACCACTGGAGGGAGAGAGAGGGGTAGAGCCCCGTCCTCTCCACTGTTTCCAGCTACGTCCATATTTTTAAGGTGGAACAGCAGTCACCTCATGTTTAAGAGTTTTTTAAGTAGGCCATGTTGTCAGTGGATAACAATATGTTAGTGTAAGTTATCTTGTCTGAACTCATAGTTAAATGTTTATATATTTTTGTTGAATTTTTTATTGACACTAGATGAGATACAGAACTGTATTTTCTTTAATATTCCCTTTTCATACGAGTGGAAAATTAATAAGTTGATTTAAT
Source organism: Helostoma temminkii (assembly GCA_900302695.1). NCBI lineage: Eukaryota > Metazoa > Chordata > Actinopteri > Anabantiformes > Helostomatidae > Helostoma > Helostoma temminkii. Next base: position 7,962 of record OMLM01002656.1, read on the forward strand.
AATGTGATTAACTTTGGGAAGGCATTTTTACTTAGGGAAGTACTGCTGACCATCTTATTACTTACAGAAAACACGTTTTCAGAAAACTAATTGAAGGCGTAGCTATGTTATTATTACAGATACTAAAAGACAAAATGTAAAGACACTGTAAAGCTTTCTCTTTAGCCTCCAGTCAACTATAAAAGCAAAGGGAACCTTTAATGGCTTCATATTAAGATGATGAAAGCCTTTTTCTTGGATATAATACATTTTAATCATAATAATTTACATAATATGTACAAGTCCGATTAGAGTCGAGGAAGCAGCAACAGGGAACGTATTTAACATTTTTAAACTAAGTTAGATCGTAGATATGGCAGCTACCAACGTCAAAACAGCAAACTGAAAGCATGAGGGGATAGGCCTTAAGGAGAATGGCGCGCTCCCACTGGCTGATGGGAGCATCAGTCATATGTGGCCCCGCCCATTCCCCCAGGACCAAGTTTGGTTGTCGTCGGGCTGAAGAGGAGTGCGGTTGGAGTTTAGAGGGTCGCGGCCGCGATGATCTGACAGATGAAATAGCGAAAAAAGAAAGAGAAGGCGGGCGTCCTCCCACACAAAACAATGTTCCCCAAAGGCAAAGGCACCCCGGTGCCGTCGGACGGACAAGCACGCGAAAAGTAAGCTCAGAAACGTTTCTTATTGTGTATTTTCTGCCTCGTAAGTTGCTCCCTCTTGCTCTCTGTTGTTCGCTGGACAGGCTAGCAGGAGGCGATTTCCTCCTACCGAGAATTGAATTGAATGAACCGCCTTGTCTGCTCGCCATTCTTGCTCCGAGCTGCGTTTCTGCTACTTGTTTCTCTTTACACTGCCCCGACCGGTTCCGTGTCCAGTTTCGGTGTATTTTAACCAGCGGTTTTCTCATATTTTTGCAGTTAATCAGTCGAGAGCACAGGGAGGAGAAAACAATAACATCGCTTTGCAACACAGTACATTGTTTCTCTGTTGCGCTCCTTGGATGGGCTCCGTTTTTATTCCCCTCAGTCCCATCAGTACCACCAGGATACTAAACCTAGCCACCACACAGTATGCTGGTGCTGTGTTTTCATGTTGTACATCACGATGTTAAATTATACTGTTGCTTTAGTACTTTCTCTTATCATCCCCGTTTAGTGAAGCTTCACCAGGCTTGGCTTGGTAACACAGTCCCCATTTAATTTTTTGGCTTATACTGTTTGGCAGCCATTGTTCAGAGGGCCTGTACCCGACTCTAGTGATTCAGTGTGCCCGTAGAAAAAGATTTAACCTGGTTTCTGTCTCTTGTCATGTTTTGTTAACCTAACATTATATTGTTTTTCTCGTTACATAGGTTGGCTCTGTACGTCTACGAGTATTTGTTACACATAGGAGCACAGAAGTCTGCACAGACCTTTTTATCAGAGGTATGCAGGTTTTTGGTCAAATTCAAACATCTTATAAAGTCATTTTTATATTGAAACTATATATATAAAACTACAAATACTAAAATATATTAAATTGACACCCATTTATAATTTCTGATTTTCCCTTTTCTAGATCCGATGGGAAAAAAACATAACACTTGGAGAACCCCCTGGATTCCTACATTCCTGGTGGTGGTAAGAGATAATGTTCACCTCCCCTTTCGAACGTGTCTAGGGGTTTTTTGTGTGGTATTGCTTACTTCTTGGTCTGTCTTGTCCACAGTGTATTCTGGGACTTGTACTGTGCTGCACCAGAGAGGAGAGAGACGTGTGACCACTCCAGCGAAGCAAAAGCCTTCCATGATTATGTGAGTAGCGCTTACATGGGAACTGTTGCATACATTGGTCTCGCTTCTGCTAAAGAAGACAAACACTCTGCTATCAAAGCTAAGGAGAGGTGTAATAATGCGCTCCTCTATTCAGATTGTACGGTGAGTCAGATTTATTTGTGTTGGAGCAAAGCATTCATAAGCATTCAAGCCCTCACAGAATCTGAAACATTTGTTTAAATGTCCAGTCTCTTTCTATCTTGCTTTTTTTGTTTTTTTCTTCTCCTGAATCCATGACCAGACCAGGTCTGATGGTGGGTCAAATGATGCGTCCAACAATGGTCGTTATAGGCTTTCTGGAAATTTATGCTGATGTCAGCATTCCCTGAGTCAGACCTGCCGAGTTCTGCTGCCCTTATCTATGCCAGGCTTAAGCACCCTGACTCAGTTGTGAAGACAAAAAGGAAGCTGTGTGTTCTGCACAACTTTAGACATTTTATACACAAAGTTTTGACAAAGAACCCCAGCTGCCCCTCCCCCAGTGTGTGGTAGCTCAGGTGTACGTTGAAACACATTTACAGCTATTTTGAATAGAATTTATGTGGTGTTGCCCAGGCCGAGTGCACTATTCAAGACTGTTCACTTTGCTGCTGTTATGATACCACTTCCCTATTTGCATGGTATGGATGTTTTGCATCTTCATAATTATGCAGTTTTGGATATGTGCTGAATTGTTTCCTGCGTTGAGTGAGCGTTCAAAAAGAATAACAAAAGAAGCCTCGTGATGATCAAAGAAAGTGTGAAATGCATACTTGCCAGTTGCTTCTGTTGTTTCCAACCTTGTTTCTCTAAGATAAGGTCAGAGACATGAATGCTGATATAAAGAAAATAAGGTTACCAGTCAGGTTTTGCTGTATCAGAGCAGTTTAGAAAACACTTTGGAGGTTAAGGAATCCTTCAGAATGACTGAAGCACAACCCAGTTTGTAGATGCATTTGTGATGTATCAGACAGGAAGGGGTTAAAATGGAGATGTTGGTCCTGCTCTTGGCAGATAGTGTTGTCAGGGTAACAGGCCTCCTGATCTGGCAGGTGACCTGGGAGCCAGGAGAGAGGCTACAGCACAGCTCTGCCCTTTCAGTAACCACATTCCTTATTATTCTGACTCAAACAGACAAAGGAGAAAAAACATTTTGCTTGAAAGCAGCTTTATTAACCAAACCTGCTTCGTGGAAGTTGATATTGCACTCTTTAATTGTGGTTGCTTATTTCTTAGGGATATGTTTGCAGTGTGACTAAATCTTACAAGAAGATGTTATAGATTTTTTAAATTGTGTTATTATATGGTAAAAAAACAATCCAGGCTAAAGATAATGTTGTGTTTTAGGCAGAGGTGTAAGAACAACTCAAAATAACATCACAAAAATACAAACATCACAAAATTAGTGGTTATATTGCATCCCGATGATTTTCATCATGGTAAACATTAAGCAAATGAGGAAACAGTGGAGCGTCAGGCTGGGCACCGTACTGCTGTGACATGGAGCTTTTTGAGTTTTTGTGCTGTTGGTTCTCCCCCGACATCTTCTGATTACCCTTTGCTTTGACGTTGGTTTCCCTTGTGTTCATTTACGAATGTTGGGGGTAAGGAGGAGCGTGTGTGGACAGTATTAGTCCGTGGACATTAGCTTTTGTCTGGGTGTGGGGGAGGTGAGTGCTGCTCTGTTCACTGGCAGTGCTCGTAAAGCTCTGCTGTATTCACACTGGGTCCGATGAACGCTCCCCAAGGGGCCCTGTCTCCATGGCGTCAGCATGTGATTGATGGCTGTCACGCAGCTCAGGGGCAGATTGCAAAAAGGAAAGGGGAGTGGCACTGTGGCATATGCCCAGTATCTGCCACTATGGAGGAGCTAAGGGAATATAAAGAGTAGGGGGTTGGGGATGAAGAGAAGAGGGAAATGAGAAGTGGAAGGGACCTGCTAGAAGTGAGTAGAGAGAAAGGGAGTGCGCATCCAGACAGTGAGTTTTATGATGTTGATTGATGGTTAAACATTTACAAGCTAAACATAGGGGCCAGTTCCTTTTGAATGTTGGTTCCAGTGGATGAAGTGAGGCTGCTAAGAGCACGCCAGGTCAGGAGGTGGTGGCTGGGTGGTTTGTGCTACAGCCTGACCCCCTTCTTTATTGTTCCTTCATCTACTTTTGAACCTTAAATTCTGCTTCTTGTTTTTGGTGTCTCCCTCCCTGTCCAGTCTTGCTTTTTCACATTTCTCATTGAACCTCTTGGTCATCCTCACTCTTTTCTCTCTCTCTCTCTCTTTTTTTTTCTTCACCTCCAATTTGTCTCCCTCCCTCTGTTATAAAGGCAGCACAGGCAAATCTGCCACCCCTCTGGCCTTTTGTAACCTCCTTCAGTGACTCAACGATTCAGAGACAAGATTGTTGGCTAGAATTGCTTGTATGCTCTTAAGCACACACATGTACATGCTGAATCATTAAGCGCTGGGGGTGGCTGGGAAGGGTAGTAGTCTGTCTTAAAGGAGGTCCCCTGGGAAGTTTAAGCAAGGCCCCAGACGAAAGCCTCATAGCCCGGGGCATGGCTGAGGCATCTGTCCCTTTCCTGTACCAGAGATGAGGCTTGATTAGACCAGAGCGTCAGCCTGTTTGGGACAGTCCAGCAAGCACAGCTGTGTGCTTTAGAGGGACCTGATAAAGATCTAACATAACATGCCTGGGAAGCCTGTACGCACACTGCTTCTCAGTCAGGCAAACAGTGTCTGACCTCAAAAGCACTATGAAGATTGGTGAGGTTGTTTTATGACTTTGTGGTACTTCTTTTATATACAGCTTTGTTTTACTACATTATTTGTTTGTAGACCTCATTCCTGGAAAGGGCTACTTAAGGCTAGAGCAACACAACGGAGTGTAGACTGTTTCACTGCAAAGGGGCCAGATAGTGTAAATGTGTGAGCATATACCACTCTGAAATGAAACTAGCCATAAACTGTTGATCAGTCTTTATCTACACTTAGACAATAAGCAGCGCTTCATCCTCCAAACATTACTAAACACTAAAAATCCTGTCTTTAAGTCAAGATGCATATTTACAAAACACATTTAATAGAGTTGTTGCAGTTAATCTGCTGCTCAAATCCTACCAAAATTGGGATGAATATTATTCTAGATGAGCTTTTATTGACTTTTTCATTAAAGACAACCACATCAGCATAACCAAACCTGTAAAATATTACATATGCACCGCTGCATTGCTGTGTCTGTACATTTTACATTTTTTTTGTGGTTAACATAAGGCACCATTACAGGAAGCTTAACGCAGACCAAATCAGTTGTTTTCATGATTCTACATTTTAATATCTTGCTAAGCACTGAACTGCATGGTAGCAGTATAAACAGGTTATAGTTGTGGTGTGTAGAAGATACAAAATATCCTGCTTGTATTGTAAGAAAATGTTAAATTCAAATTTTATCATTTAAAATAAATTAAATATATTTACAGCATTTATATTTTTTGAAATGTGTAAACCAATCACATCTGTATTGTTTGGTGTATGACTTTGTAAGAGGCCTTTATACATACTTTATATTTAACTTTAAATTTTATTTTCTTACCAGGAAGCACTGGTTGGTATGAAAAGAGGTCAACACTATGAATAACTCTATAACCTCTTTACTGTTTAATGCAAATGATGCACGTGACGCACATGAAATTGTTACTGTGACAAACATTATGGTTTGTTTAGCAGGGTGTAGAGCCCAGTGTTTACTGTTGAAACGCTGAAACAACAGAGGTCTGCTCGAGCCTCTAAGAAATCCAGATAATAAAGCATAAGGAACTGATCAGTTGTTCCTCTTACAACTTGCACTGTCTCCCAAGTTTATAATATTGTCCTTGATCCCGAACTCAGTGTTGTTAGTTCATGTCATAAAACATAACACATTAAACACATTAAAAATCCAAATAAAAAATAAAATGGTACGACAAGCCTATAGTTCACTGTAATATAAGGTAAATCTAGAAGCATGCAGCAGTGGCCGGTTTCCACTCAAAATAATAAAATACACTTTTGGTGGCTATCACAGTATTTACTTCTTATGCATGTATGATCCTATTCTACGGTCAGTGGAATACGAAAGTAATGAAGATATATTTCCCAAACATTCTATTGTACAAGTAGCAATAATAATAAGGCTATAATGTGTCATGCATGGATGTATTATACTACTATTGTACATTATATTTTTAAATCAAAAACCTGGACATAGGTTCTTCGGTTTTGTTTTCTTAACCCCCATCTCTTTCTTTTTACCATAGGGGCGTTCTGTAGTGGCTGCACAGTTAGAAGGAGAAGTTGCTGGATGAGTTCCTCAATATCAGTAGTTGTTTCACACCTTCACTCTTCTTTAACTTGTATATTTATGACTTGTCTGGGATTTAAAAGCCTGCAGAACAGGTTGTGTTTTATGTGTGCAGATGATGTTGTATTTTCTACATGCAGTACTTGCCTTTAGGAGATGTCTAGTATACAACAAAAGACAAAAAACATATTTATAAGTACTATATATAGAGCCATAGTTAGTTTTTGATTCTATGCTGATTTTCAGTTTTATGTATCCTCCGACTTGTGTGTGATTGAAATGTGTTAATATGTGTATATATATATATATGTATGTATATATACATATATATACACTTTGTGTATCTGTTGAGAGAAACTAGTCCAGATGGGTAGGGTCTACGTCTATGGAGTGCAACCAGAGTCTATAAAGTCACTTAAAGCTCCACAAATTTTCTTACATATAATCAGCTGCAGTAGACTGTTTGAGGAAGAATCCAGATAGGAGGCATGTTTAAAATGCTTCATCCTAGGACTTTACTGTCTTTGTCACTGGTGTGACTTTTCCCTGTGGCCTCACTTCTCTCCTTGCTGAGGTATTTCACAGTGGCCCCGCAGTAGCAGCCTGAGCAGATATAATTAGGGAAGGTGCAGTCGTTACCAGTGTGTTGGCTATTGACCAGTGATGTGTGTGTAGCTGTGGGGCTCTGAACAGAGAAAGGAGTGTTTGAGTGTTTGTGGGTATATTTTTTTTCACAGTAGTGTGCTTTTGTACATCTATACTACACATTAACACCGAAGGAGCATTTGTCCTTCTGGAGCCGTTCTTTGGAAGCTAAACCCTACTGTTCTGAAGACATTAGCTCATCTCAGATTGCTTCAGCTACAGGGAAGAAAACTCAGTCAATTACGAGTGTGTGACCGAAGCAAATGGCACATTAGTGAATTAGGACTGCGGTTTGAGCAGGAAATCGGTCCAGTGAGCCCCTGCTGTGCAGCAGCACTTTGGAGCCACTGACTCAGTGAATCCCATTGATACTTATCTGATCCACTAGACCCTGGATCAGCAGGGCTCAGAAGCTTCAGTGGACCTCATTAGTACCCCTTTCATACTGGAGACCCGCAGATGATGCCAGTTAAATGATGTTAAGCCTTGTCACATAATGCACATCTAAGAGCATTTTTACCATCTTGTTGAAGGTTTCTTTGAGCTTGCTCTGTGCAAGGAAAAAAAACTAAAAATTACAGATAACTTATAATTTGTTGCACAATGAGAGAGTGATTTTGATGAGTGTATGTTTTTTTTTCTTTTTATTTTAAGAGTGCGGCAGCAGCCCCTAGTCCTGTGATGGGAGGGATGCCCCCTGGAGAGGGCATGCCAGGAGGACCCATGCCACCCGGCTTTTTCCAGGTCAGTCAGTCACTACAGTGATACTATCTGTTCGTAATTCTTTCCTATGTTCATTGTTTCCCTAGATAAATCACCCCAACAATTAATCAATAATGAATCCCATCACAATTAATTATCATTAAACAAAATTTAATCTAATATTTAATTTTATTTTTCACTTAAGCTATGTAAAGTCTTGTCAGAGACATTTTGTGCAGCTGTGGATGTCCACACAGGTCTCTGCACCAGTGTGTGCCTCTTGTTTTGCTCCTCTCTGCTCAGTGAACTTAGTAAACATCATAGACGTTCTGTCTGGCTGAGCTCCCCCTATGCTGTAAACAGGCAGGCGTGGCCTGGCCATTTTCCCTAATGGAGAAATCGAAAGGTGCAGCACCTACTGTAAATCAATATCTATTGAGGATAAACTCTTGGCAGGCAACTGCGTGGAACTGCCTCAGAGAGGTGACATAAAATTGCAGTGTCGCTCTGTCTCCACTAGTCCAGACTATTCCCTCTGAATTCACCAGATATTAATAAACTAGAAGCCACAAAGGCACGATCCGTTATTTGTTCATGTTAATATTAGGAAAGACATTTTGACATTGATGTATGAATGTACACACACTCATACTTTCCATACCAGAATCCAAGAGGAGGCTCAATTAGATCCCTCAATCTCTGTCAGATCAGCAACATTAGTGACACAGTGTCTGTGTTTAGTGTTATAAAGCTAATTGCATAGAGTTTAATTGATGCTGTTAATTCAGGGAAATTAGCGCTGATAACATGCTGCATGCAGCAGGCTTCTTAATGTCTTGACTGACAGGCAAAAGAGCACATCCTCTCCATCTCTGTTTTCTCTCATTCAAGGCCAAGTCATTTGCTTCGCTCCTCTCTGCTCACTCTCTCTAATGCGCTCTCTCTGTCCCTCTTGCTGTGTTTGGTACATACAAATGAGCATCTTATTTTTGTACATGTTTACCATTTTTGCAGCACACTTTGGTTCTTGTACTCCAACTGTCTTCTGCCCTGCAGTAACCCTGCTCATATCTTTGCCCCTGTTTTGTTATCACTTCTGTTTCTTGCTCCCTATTTCTCTTTACCTCATCCTCCCTCCTCTATCTTACTCTTTGCCTCTTCATTTTGTGCAATGCCACAGGGTCCTCCTGGTCCCCAGGGCTCTCCTCACCCTCAGCCTCCTCCCCCTAACAGTATGATGGGACCTCACAGTCAGGTAACGCTCCCTCTCCCTCTTTCTCTCTGTTTTGGCTATCTGCAATCATTTGGGAATGCTGGTTCTCAGTGCTGATGCTTCATGCTTTGGCATTTGTCCCAGCTCAGTGCTTTATGCTGCTGTCAATATTTACACAAACATGCTACGAAGAAATGAAGAACAATATTATATTTTGAGAGATTCATATAACTTTATATATCATGGAGCAATTGTATTTCTCTTGTAGTCTTTCATGTCACCTCGTTTTGCTGGAGGTCCAAGAGGTCCCCCTATCAGGATGGCCAACCAGGTAGAGCTTATGCACACACACGATGGATTCAGAATGTTTAACACAAAACTTGTGTTTCATTGGTTCTTTTTGTTTCATCCCCGGTAGCCACCAGGAGGAGGACCAGGTCCTCATCCCATGCTGCCCAACATGGATCCCACACGACCTCAAGGTGTTGTATTTGCCTTAATTACATCTGTGGCGGAGACATTATTTTGCTTTCTAATAAGTATAATAAGTATAAACTACTGTGTCCTTTTTTCCCTCCAGGTCATCCTAATTTGGGGCCAATGCAGAGAATGAGCGGCCCTCGAGGAATGGGACCTATGGGGCCTGGCCCTCAGGTAGGCAGGTCCACTCACATAGAATTTGTGTCCCCGTGCTTCTAGTCATTATTTATTATGTTGCTTCTAATTGGCAGATAGACTTATTTGTTCTGGTAATTTGTTTTTTAACTGATATACTAATCAAAGCAAATTTGTAAATGATCTTAATGAATGGTTTGGATTGAATTTCTGTCTTTTTAGTGGTTTAAATCTTTACATATTTACACGGTTGTGTTTCCTTTATTTGGTTATCTTCTCAGAACTTTGGTGGCGGGATGAGGCCTCCACACAACACCATGGGTCCTGGTATGCCAGGAGTAAACATGTGAGCTCTTCTTAATTTTGTAATAGTGTATGTCAACCTAAATACAGTATCTAACTACAGCCTCTATTGCTCTAGGGGCCCAGGGACTGGTCGGCCATGGCCGAATCCTAACAATGCCAACTCTGTGAGTACTAACGCACACACCCAGAGAAATGCTGGTTCAGATTGCAGCCAGACCTCCTCTCAGAGCAGACGAAGCCTAATGTGTTCCAGGGTTCTAGTCTGGGATGTAATTGTAGTATTATGTGTCACGGTTTCCACAGACAGTTGGACAGACAGCCATAATGGGGTTAGGATGATCAGATGATTGAATGATGACATTTTGAGGTGTAGAAAATGGTTTGCCCTCCCATTTCTGGTCTGTAATGTTTGTGTTTTTGGTTTCAGATGCCTTACTCATCACCCTCTCCTGGTGCATATGGGGTGAGAACACATCCTGACTTCTCAGCTCTTTAATACTACAGAAATGTTAGCATAAACCCAATATTTATATTTGTTTTTATATGTGCATTTCTCATAAGTCTTTATTTTGTGACTGCTTCTCCAAAGGGGGCATCTGGAGGAGGAGGACCCCCAGGAACTCCCATCATGCCCAGCCCTGCAGGTTAGTGCCTCAGTGACTGCTAATCACCAGCCTGTTAATACATTATCAAGTATCAATATTCTGTTTAATGTCTTTCCAGACTCAAACAACTCCGGTGACAATTTGTACACCATGATCAACGCTGGACCCGGCAACCGAAATAACGTAAGTTCCTTTCCATTATCATGTGAATATTGCGGTTTCTGTTGCTTATTAAATATCCCCTTTTCTTCCAAACCCCCTACCCCATGTCAGTCTTGTCCTCTGTCAAGAAATGCATTTTAATGCCACAACCAAACCTAAGGGCAGACTTGTCAATATATGGCAGGACAAATGACAGCAGTTAAGTGGCTGAGGCATATAGTATGTTAAGTGCTTCAGTGGTCATTTAGAAAAGCTTTTACCTTTAACCAAACACCTGATCTCTCACAGTCAATACCATCTCAATACAAACATTTTTGTGCGATGTCTGCTTGCAGCTGGCGGAAAACTTTCATTTATCCGTCCATGTTGCCCAACAAATTAGTTTTTCTTTCTCATTTGAATTCAAAACATTCTGCTCAAGAATTCATGTTTCACTTTTAAATACCATGGCTGTAAATTGCATAATTCTTCTGTCATGGTGTTTGCACACTGCTGGCTAAAGCAGGAAGTACTGGATGTCATTTTGGTCAAAAACGGTTTATTTTGGGGATTTCAGCTGGCCTGCATGCATGCACTGGTATGCTTCCCTTGGTAAAACACACACGCACTATTCCTAGGTTGCACTCAGTACAGATGAGATTTCTCTAATAGAGACAAAACAAATGCACTTGTTATACTGGTTTATTTTGTTATTTAATACTGTAGATTACTGTTTCAGTCTTTCTCATGGAGTCAATTTTTTCGATTATAAAGTCAAGTTCCCAACAGTGGAAATTATAAATGTTTTATAGAACCTGGATTCCATGGGTGTTTTGGTCAGTTGTGTGTGAGCTGTGATAAATGAGTACATTGGCTCTTCTTTCTTCACCAGTTTCCTATGGGGCCCGGCTCTGACGGTCCCCTAGGAGCCATGGCTGGGATGGAACCACACCACATGAACGGGTCACTAGGTAACACCACCCACTGCACTGCGCTTAATAACACAATACAGAAGTGTTTGGGTTGCATTTTAACAGATTAATTGATTTCACAGTATACTTTTGTCCATTGTCATGTTACTTGAGTGGAGGACAACAGATTTCTGGAAAATGTAACTTAATAAAATCCTTATGGTGTGAGAATTGAAACCTTATGTAATGTTTTTTAATTGTTAGGCTCTGGTGATATGGATGGGATGAACAAGGTAGGTATTGTCACAGTTCTGTGGATTTGGTGCTTATTTCTGGATAAAGTGAAATGTTAAACACTTTTAAAAAACACTGTGCACTCTTTGTTTTCAGAATTCCCCAAACAATTTAAGTGGCATTAGCAATCCTCCCGGGACCCCGAGGGATGACGGGGAGCTGAGTGGAAACTTCCTCCACTCCTTTCAGAGTGAGAACGTAAGTTTCTGTTCTGGCCAGTTCCTCTCCTCAGCTAACATCACTGCACTGTACTGTACTGTATTGTTACTGTAACAGCACTTTGATGAAGCCTGTGGTTGTTAATTGTTGACAGTAAAGCCTCACAGTAAAGCCACAGTCACAGGGTATTGGTGTCACCGACTACGTGAGCAAGCTGCGTGTTTGAACATCATTGTTAGGAAAAGGGTGTATTTTAATCTTCTCTGTGCCTCCATAGTACTCTCCAACCATGACGATGAGTGTGTGACCCCCCTCCGCCCCACCCAACATTTGCCATCTTTCCGAGGATCTGGACTCCCTATAGGACACGGCCAAACACATCAGCACCGAATCAGGGACAGGCGCCATTTTGGTTCCACACTAACACCAGAATGCTGATCTGAGAATAATCTAAATGGCTATCGACTACTGCTCCTTGCTCAAAATGAAGGACATTTCTCCATTCATCACAACCCCAAGTGTGACAAAACCAGCTACTGAAATGCATCTGACATTTTATGTTGTTTGCAGAGCCTCCGTATCCCTTTCAGTCTCCTCATACCCCTAAGCCGTAGAGCGAAGACAAAAAAATGGTTGAAGTTTACCTCTTGTACTTTTTAATTATTGCTTTGTGGTGCAAGATGTGCAAGAAATGTCTCCGCTTTTGTCAGTTAAAACACTGGAGAGTGTGCATATTGTATTGTGAGCTTGGAAAGTCTTTGTCTTGTCATTTTACTTATCGCCATGCATATCGTGTCACAAAAGCCAGTTGACATAGGAATCAAAATTTGCCTTTTACTCCATGGCCACCTTTATGAATAATGTACAATACTTCCCAATGCCCACTCTTCTATTTAAGGAGGTTTTTAAGGGGAAAACATGTGAAAGAATACAGCTTTTATTGTGATGATCTTTCACAGTATGTAAGTGCTCAGATGGTTCTTACAATGTCAAATTGATCCTGTTTGATCAATTTTAGTCTCTTACTGTTGGCGGCAATGCTACTCTGCGCTCTTTGCTGTTTGAGTAAAACAGGCAGCTGTTGTGTTCTGTCTCGGGAAACCAGACTTTGGCATAAGAAGTGAGTGCATGAATGCTGAGAATCTGTGTACAACATACTACCTAGTGCTGCTTTTCTCTTCGTGGACACCTGCTTTAAAATGTGGTGTATATCTCTTTACCTGCCTGTGCTTAACACTCTGTGCTCTTCATTGTCGTAGCCTTCTGTGTTATTTCCAGTTTGGTTGATTATGAAATGTCTATGAATGAGCTGCCCATTTGATCTCTCAAACATTTTGGTTTTCCCTGCTGTATAATTGGTCGTCCCCTTGGCCCTACACCTCCCTCTCTTGCTGACCCACACATTTTTTTATATTTTGATACAATCTTTGACTACATATATTGCCCCAATTATTCAGAGTTAGTCAAAGCTTTCTAAACTGATTCTAGTAGGCATCATTATAAACTTAGCAGCAGTCTTGTAAATGTGATGAATTTTTTTTTTCCTGTGAACATAACGCATTATACACATCTGTCCTATGTTGCCTTTATTTGCTGATATTTTTTTATTTCAAATTGAGGAAAGATTGCTTGTTAATATAATTTTACAATAACTTAATGATTGTGTGGACTGTTTTATTTTGCTTGTTGACTAATGGAGATCTATTATTGAAGATGGAGGTGTGACCAGTGTGTAACTGAACACAATACAAATCACTCAACTTGAAAAGAATCCCATACTGAATGTTTTGTAATATCAAAAATGTGTCTTCAATTCGTACTCAGTTGTAGCCAGCAGCTAAACTAAATTCACATCCCTCTGCTGGCTGTTATTCCTTCCCCAGCACCACAGACTGTAGCCCACAGCTTCACCAGATCACTCCACTTGGTAGTTTCTTCAGGCGAGCCAGGGGGTGCTGTACTCCACAGCTGTCAGACCAATAAGAGGTAGTCCCGCACCACAAGGGAGCCTTTGTAGCGGAGTAAACGCTCTGTAGGTTGAGCTGAATGTGATGTGATATGAGAAAGGACATAGTGGTTCCCAGCCTGGGCCTTGGGGACACTCCAGTGGGTCACTACTTAAATTCAGAGTTTGCAAAGAGTTTTTTATTTCTAGATGCATTCAAGATTTTTTTTTTGTGTGTGTGTGAGAAATACTGGGTAATGTTCCCTTATGAAGACTAAATAATTCATATGATAGTATTTTATGTTTGTAGGAGAACTCCTCCCTCCCACTACACAGTTTAATACATGTGTAGACCTAAAGCCTGGCAACCTCTGGTCTACATTATTTTATCTTTTCAAATGATGTCTCATTTTTCCTTAAAGGACAGGAAAACATAACTTGTGGACATATGTAGCTCCCTGCACTACTGCTACATATCCTCAGGGATATTTCCTAATAACAAATAAGGCAAGTACTACAGAATACAACCACACTATAGTACAAGATATCCCTAAAACTGGGATTGTAACATATTGTTGTAGTACTAATAATAGCTATAATTTGTCTGTACTTACGACAATTTCAGTGCAGCACTATTTGGTGATGAACCATCACTGACTGGTTGTCTTGATATCCGCTCCAACTGAACTATAGTGCAGTGAAAAAGTATTTTTCCCCCTCCTGATTTGTTTTTTTTAATATTTTCCACACCTAAATGATTCAGATCATTAAAGTTTTTAATATTACAGAACGATAATCCAAGTAACTATAAAATTGATGATTTCATGTATTAAGGGAAAAAAAGTTGACCAAACCTTACTGACCCTATGTGGAAAAAGTAATTGCCACCATTGGCGATAATGATCAAGCGTTAGGGATAACTGGCATCGCTGTGGAGGAATTTTGGCCCACCCCTCTTTGCTGAATTGTTTTGATTCGAGGGTTTTTGAGCATGAATTACCTGTTTAAGGTCATGCCACTGCACCTCAGTCAGATTTAAGTTTAACTTAATTTTGTTGAATCTTCCAAAAAGTTTAATTTGTGTCATTAGTCCACAGAATATTTTCTCATTCGCCCAGGCAGGTTTTCAACAGCTTTTTCCCCTAATAAATTAAATCATTTAAAAATAAAATGTTTCTATTTATTCATGTTATCTTTGTGTAATATCAAACTTTGTTTGATGATCTTAATAATTTAAGTGTGACAAATAATTAAAAAATAAAAACATCAAGAAGGGGAAAATACTTTGTCACTGTACATGTTATGACCTGACTGTAAATGGTTACAGAGTATCTTCAATCATTCAGAAGCTGAGACCATGTTGACCTCCTGATGGGCCGTTCATAAGGTGAGTGAGAACTTTCAGAGCGGATTTTTCCCGTATTTACCATTTGTGTCAGCACAACTTCTGATACTTTGTTTCTTTGCACTTTTTTTTGTCTTTTACTTACATCCACATTCTCAATCCTAACCAGCAGCCTCAAGGGTCAAACATGTCAACCCCCTCAAAAGGTTTAATTTTACTATGAAAGTCTACTTCCCTTTGATACTAAATATCTTGTCTTTAGTTATTCTGGTGAACATATTTAACATAATTGACCATTTCAATTAGGTGGCGCCAGCATATTAAAAAAAGATACTGACAAGTTTTGATGTTTTCAGCCCGATGGGTCACAATGAAAAATGTCTAGTGCTTTCCTCTTAGAGAATAGATAACTTTACATTGCCCTCTGGTGGACTCCAGTAGACTTTCCTGCTTTGCAGAGAACTTGCTGAGACAAATATGTATACCTACTAACAGCAAGTGCACATGCTCGTCCAGGATTTGGTTTTACTTTAAAATTCAGACATGACTCTAAACTGTGGCTGTGAGTATCTGACTGTGTTCTGGTTCCTGTCTAACAATAGGAAACAAGGCTGAGCTGCTGTTGGCTGGTCTCTACAGGATGTGGCCTAGCTGGGCAAGCGCCAAACCCCCTTTCCAACTTCAGAGCCACACAGTTAACGTTATGAAAGCTGTAGCAACACAAAACTGCTTTGTTCACTACCATATCTTACTAGTGGACTTGTAATTGTGAATCATGATCTTATGGCTTTTAAGTTTGGTTGGTTGTTGCTTGTTTGGTTTCTGTTACAGGGTCCTTTTATGCTTTCACGTTCAATCAGTTTTATATATATTGGAAAAGGTCAAGGCTTGTGTTAGGCCTGCTGCTAACCTAACATTGCTCTTTTATTGCTTGGATTTCTGAAGCTACTACAGTAGAACATATTAAAATGCTCCCAAACACATAAGCAGGTTATTCATTTAACGTTATTATGGAAATAGCGCAATGAACACAAGATGAAAACCAATTAAAATAAAACGACTAAGATTTGGAGGTCTAATTATTTTTACATTGAGGAAAATTAAAATATTTAACTGTTAAATCTTCAGTTTTTTGATGATCAAATGGCTTAGTTGTATATACTTTCAAGACCGATCTCACAGCTGATTAAAGTGTTAAGAGTAATTTAATAGTAACATTTTCTCGAAAGATTGAATGCAATCTAAACTGAAATCAATTCATGTGCAAAGGTAAGGCAGTTAGTTATTAACTCACATCTGAGCCACACTCCACAGCTCACATGCATACACACGTGTGCACAGAGGATTTGCTGAACTCGCTTAACCAAAATAAAGTATGGCATGTTTATCATTTATCACATCCTGACCAGACAGCAAACAACAGTCAGATCTTCACCTCCCTGTTGCACTGGCAGCCTGCAGCCATTTTATTCTGCAGAAACATGATGTAAAAGTGTATTTTTATCTAGCTTTGCCTTATTGTTGTCTTAATGTGTTGGGGGAGAGAGCATGAGTCACGCTGACTCAGAGAAGAGACAGTACAAATTTGTGGCAAACAATGGCTTACACACAGCTCTGGTGATTCTAATTTTAATAATTTCCTGTGAGAGCAATGACTTAGATCACCCATTAACTGAACAAAATACGATTTAACTGTGGTTGTTTTTCCATTTGTACTCAGTTACACTTTCTTAAAGAACAAGGACAATGGAAATCAATTATAACTTTGTAACTAGTGTTGTTATTGCACAAATATCTTCTACTGAACACTTTAGGTAATAGGTTGTGTATATTTGATGACTTGATACAGGTTATGTTTACTATAATGCAGATGTGCAGTTAAACTGTAATGAAAGTACATTTATCTTGATTCGAGTTGTTTTAAAGATTAAATGTGTAAAATAATAAATGCTCCAACATAATTCAGTGAAGGTACTTTTAGGTCATCATATATCAAATTACAGTTACCAGGGGTTTGCACTGTAATCCTCATACAAAAAGCAACCTCCTGTAGTGCTACTTCAGAGCATTTATAGACCAATGTAAATTTTATTATAAGATAACTGTATGAGTCATACTTTCACTGTCTTACATTTCTGAACAACCTTTAAATTAATGTGAAATAACATGAAAAAAAAAACCAACACATAAACACAGCATGTCCTGTACATCTGATCACATCTCAAGCACAAACTCCAAGTGGACTGTCTCTCTGTGTTTCACTTCATCTGGATACAGAGGCCAAAAGTTTAATCTGTAGCCATCAATAAGAAACACTGAGAGGTGTGTTCAGACTCAGAGGTTGCTAGTTGAGATCAGCTTTCAGTGTACAGAAGAGCAGGGAAGCAGGATTAGTGCAAGTTTGGAGAGGTTGCAGTATTTATACGCACAAAATGTAGAGGATGCCTCACAGCTACTGTGGAATACTATGTAGTGGTGTATTGATTGGTGTCTAGCTTTACAAAGACAGAAACTATGTGGTATTGTGTGAAATCAGTAATATACTGCATGTTTGTTAAAATGTTAGCACCCCATCCTATATAAGACTAGTCACATAACACATACAAGCTGTGTCTTGAATTAAGTCTTATTTCATCTTCTCCAGGAATGAACGCACCTCCTGTGGATTGTAGCCCCAAGGCCCCGTCCCTCCCTGGAAAACACAGAGAGAGGTGAAACATTTTCATTTAGATGTCACTTTAGTTAGGTACAAAGAACATCACTGGCACGTTAGTAAGTTCCACATTTCTGACAACATCGTCCTGGCTCCACGCCATGGATTCTAGTTTTGTGTCAGTTTCTTTCACTGGTAGTCCCCACACGATAACATGAGCAGAGATAATGCAGAGACATTTAGACCCACTGCTTCAAAACATGCAATTGCATGTCAGTAGCAAAGAGTCTGGAGGGAAGGGAAATTCACTTGGGCTGAAAAACTATTTGGTAACACAAAAAAAACGAAGCCCAGGCATCTGTCTGGATTCCAGGGTGCACAGATCTCACCTTGTAGACAACTTTCCCAGCCTGCAGCACGTACAGTCTTTCAGGCAGAGCACCATACTTTATGGCGGTGGCATCATTCATCTCATCCACAACCACTGGGCACAGCGGCTCTTTTAGAACCAGGATCTGTGCTGCAGAGATCCTGTCCTCCAGAGTGCGGTGCTGGTTGATGTCATAGTTGTTAGTAAAGGCCCAGCCATCTGAGACAGGGAGAATAATGTGATTTCACTCCAGCGACACTAACTGTAGCAGTGTTATGTTAAAATTACAGAGCGTGACAGAAAATTTTGTTGCAAAAGTTACAGTATCAGGTGTTTTCTTAATGTGAGTGCAGTTCAGACTTCTTCTCTCTAAGCACAGAGACACGTCTTCTTTTCTACATGTCAGTATTTTGTATTTTAAATGTTTTACAGTGTTAACTCATCGTTGTATCAGGTTATGAATCATTCAAAAACATATCAGCTGCATCTTCCACTAAGGTGTGAGGTGCTGGAAGCCCTTAGTAGATATACATGATACTGTGCAGTATATTAAGATGAAAAATAATAATGCTGATAATGACCTCACCTGGCTCTCTGGAGACCTTCACTCACCTGTTGAATGAGCCTCTGCGATGTAGACCACAAGAAAGTCAGACACGTCGCTGAAGTCCTTGACGAGTTGCTTGAACTCCTCAAGTTTGAACATAAACGGGGGTCAGGTACAACTTCCAAAACTCAACACCAGCGGCCTGTTACCTGCAGAGAGGATCCACCTAATATGTTTAGGATCAAGCCATGCAACGGAACCAGATCAGGAAAACATGTCTCACCATGACGCACCTTTCATGTACTTGCAGATGCTTGTTTTCTTTCCGTCCATGGTGACCACAGGTGAGTCTGGAGCGTCTCTTCCCACAAAAGCCTCTTGTCCGAGAGACAGCCACATATGCTTAGATGCGGATTTGACAAACATGAAGGACTCAAACGTCGGACCCCAATCCTCATACTTAAATCTGGGATTCTGGGTCATGGTGATCTTTTCACCCATTCTGAGGATGCGCTTCTTGCTGAGGCTTGGTGAAATAAAATGCACAATCCTCAGTACGACAGTGAGTCCTATCATGTAGCAAAACATGGACGCTGTCGAAAAATAGACCATCAGTTTTTGCAGAAACATGCTTGCTCCTTGGTGCCGACTTCCCGTTTTCACCGAGTGTGTTGTAAAACTGGCAGAAGATTGTTGAACGTGTCGATCACCGCCCGCCCGGCTGATGTTTGATAACAGCCGCCTTCAAGGCCTCTTTGTGAGCTCGTACTTTGGACATCACATGCTGCAATTGCTTTGGTTGACCACTGAGGATGCCTGGCAAAGTGAGGGTGTGTTCGGCTTCAGTTTAAATGCCTCCTCGATTCTTTCCTACGTCCCCTTGTCTCCTGGCAAAAGTCAAAATGTGACTTTAAAGGACAGACTTGGCATCAGCTATTTGCCATTAAACAAAAATAAAGATAGATAAATAAAAAAACAACAATAGGCAAATCAAACAAACGAAAGTGTGTGGACACAGAGAGAAGTCTGCTCCTTTATTACCACTCATGCATCTAGGTGAAATGTGTATCTTATTCCTAAAAGCCATCAAACAGGGATGCACACTACATTATTGGCATTTATCCATGAAAAGCTTTGCCAGAAAAACTGAAATATTCATCTGAAATTCAACACAATACTGTCAATCATACTTGAAACTATTTTTACATGACCTTTCAGCCTTCATCCCTTCATTTGGGATTACAATAACATAATGATCTGTATGAGAAGTTAGTTCTTTTCTGTGCTAAATTACACAATGATTAGAGAGTTAGAGTCAATATAAAAGGTCAGTGCTTGGATGAAGTTTGGTTCAGATGATGGAAAAGGTGAAACACATATCTACAGGGACTTCACTTCCCCCAGACCCTGGTTAGTCCCAGATCCTGGTTAGTCCCAGACCCTGGTTAGTCCCAGACCCTGGTTAGTCCCAGACCCTGGTTAGTCCCAGACCCTGATTAGTCCCAGACCCTGAGACCACTGGTCCCATTTCGTTGGCAGTTCAGATGCTGTGATGGCTAGCTATAGCTAGCTAACGTGTTAATAAACAGTGTCTTTCTAACCCATTTCAGTTAGTCAACACAGAGCGACATGGGCGTCCCACTGCAGTCTCCTTCACCACATACTGAATGTAAGTCTACCTGTTAATTTAGCTTCAGTGTTTTGCTGTTCCACCATTTTGAATATGTCTACAGTCGTATTAACTCTTAGCTTCAGGCTAAACCTTTCTTTGGACTTAGCTAGGATTTGACCTGCTGAAATTTTTAATATATGGACAAAATATACTTATTATGATATTAGTATTCTATTGTGTGTTCAGTTGCCGTGTTGGGGAGGATCAGTAGGTGTCCACAGGTCCTACGTTACTGAGTGCATTGATTTGGTCATTTAGACATTTTTACTTCCTTCTAAAAGGAATGAAATATGTTTTTTAGCTACAGGTGAAAAATACACAAGATAAAAGTATGTAAATGTCCTGTTGCATGTTATTATGTCAT
>OMLM01002656.1:35721-54124 GCA_900302695.1 Helostoma temminkii
GCTGTTTCTTTCTTATACCAAATCAGATTTTTGTTGCTGAATTGCCATCAAGATAGTGAATCCCCGCCACTCTGCAGATCTCTCTGTGGTCACCTTGAGCGTCAAGCTGTGAGTCCAGGTTATAGCAGCTCTCCCACACAGATATTGTGAGAGACTGATCAGCCCTCACAGAAAGTGTTGTGGTGTCATAGTAGTGGGAATGTTTTTTTTAAACCCAGCTGTATTTTAAGTGGAATGTGTCAGTGGGAATCTACTAACAAACAAATATCTTCTCTTTTTGGATTTTGCCTATAAATTAGGTGGAACTGTAAATGTGGGCATGTTTATGC
Source organism: Helostoma temminkii (assembly GCA_900302695.1). NCBI lineage: Eukaryota > Metazoa > Chordata > Actinopteri > Anabantiformes > Helostomatidae > Helostoma > Helostoma temminkii. The sequence continues at coordinate 36,051 of OMLM01002656.1, forward strand.
ATAAAAAGAAGTACAGGGATAGCAACAGGGTTTCTCACCAGTTGGTACATTCCCATAAGCCCACGAAGGAGCCTCAGCCCACATAAGTTGTGTCTCGTATGAGCTCAGTAGTCAGTTATGGGCAATTGCTAGGGTGCTGCATGTGAAGGGTGTTGCAGGGTGTAATGTTTGCAGCATGTTCCATTGATTCATAAAGCTGAGGCCTGGTGATGATTCTTCATCGGTATTCCCATAAACCTTTGTCTGGCTGAGAAGCTGAGGAGGGAACGCTGGGTAATGGAATGAGAGTGCTTCCTGAGTCACAGCCACTAGAGAGGGAGAGTGAGAGAACACCCCTGGTCTGGCATCTGCTGGCTGAATCACCTCAGTCAAACTTGGCCAGGAATACACATGACGTGTGTGGAAACAGGACATGAGTGGCAGAGGAAGAGACGAGTGTTGCATCAACACGACTGAGGCTGGATTCAAAGAGAGACAAAGAAAATCTATGGGAGATTGTGACTGCTTGTTCTTGATTATCTTCTGAAGTTGCAAAATGAACATCAGAGTTTTAGCACTGCTGTCTTTCCACTGTTCTTATGCTTCTCCACGATCGTGTCAGTTGGGTCAGATGTTCTCATTCTTATGTGACCAGTGTGGTATGAGTATGGCATCTCGCTGTAACCAAAGGCATTCTGACTTTCATACTGCCAATGAATCCAAACAGTCACACAGCAAAAATATGATCTGGTTTGAGTAAGTGTCGAAATATCTCTGGAATACCAGAAGAAATGCGCTCTAGGCCTTAATTTAATCAAGAAAAAAACTGCAGGGTTGGCTCAGATATGTCATCATAAAAGATTATTTTTAGCCCAAACCTTGAGAAGTACTCAAAGTTTAATGCACTACACTTTCAGCGATAAGGGATTAAGCTGCCAGGTCTTGCAGATTTGTTTTACCTATTTAATAAATTGTATAAACTATTTGTAGAAAAGATGAAGAGACTTTTCTACTTCTGTCTGATTCTTTTTGCCTGGACAGGAATGCCACAGCTGACCACATGTCTATAGAGCCTGTATTACTCATGCATTTTCAGACAGCAGCAACTCCTCTTGCAGACTTCCCTGTGTATGACTTAGCACACGGGTGGGTTTTTGATTTACATCTCGGCTGTGCCACTTGCTGTTCTTGGCTCGACAGTGCTGTGTTTCATCAAAGAAAAATCCGCTCCGCTCTGACTGTAGCGACGTCCGTTCACTGCACTGCCTCTGCTAGAGCAGGGCCGAGAGCTGACTGGGTCTTTTTTGGTGTCAGCTGGAGAGAGAGGCAAATGGCATGAGAGAGTTGTGGGCATAAGGGTTAGGGCTTTGCTGACCGTCACAAACAAGAAGTGAAAACACGCGTTGTGAGAGTGTGAAAAGGCAGTTTTGATTACGTGAGTCAGTCTTGAGGCTGCTGTTTCATCTTTTCTGCTAGAGAGTATGCTGCTATCAGCACTTAATCAGATTTTGAGAGGGTTTCGGATGTGAGTAACATTAACAACACATAAGTCTGCCTTAAAGCTTTGTAAACAGATCATCATTTAACACTGTGACAGCTACAGTTTAGATCCTCAAATGCACAGATTAATTTGTTTAAGTGGTGTCTGAAATGGCCCTTTTTACAAGGCTGCTCATGTCGGAGGTGAGTCAGCCAACCAGTCAAGCACTGACTTCAAGCGAGTGGTCAAAAACAAATGAGCAAACATGATGTGAGCTGAAGCTGTTTTAATGCCTTCATTAGAGTGAAGGAAAAAGCAGCCAAAAAGCTTGAGTTTTATCCTCTCTCTTGTTCTCTCTCTCCGTCTCTGCCAGGAAGCTGCCATGGGGCAGTGCCCAGTCAGCTCACTGCACTATTGGCTGGCGTTGCCCCAGAGGACTATGAAAGACATTATAAAGTCTAATAGTGCAGTTTATATACTTCATTAGTCCTCATTAATAGAAGCCCAGCATTCTGGAAGAATTACTGATTCTCTAGTCATGTGCAGTGCCGTCCAGACCCTGTGCTGCATTAACATGCTTACCAGGACTAATAAGTTCACAAAGGTTTAAACACTTAAAGTTTTCATAGAGAAAACTCACTTTATTTGCTTGTCTGTTAATGACGTGGGTTGACATCAATCACAAACCCTGAGCGTGACAACTTGCACTTCTGGACTCAGCTGATTTGGACTTTGGTATTCATATGTGCATTATGTCTTGGCAGCTATAGGTCTGTATGCATCATGGTCGTAGATAGAGAGCCAAGTTTTATCACACGGACTCAATATCCATTGAATTATTCTTTCAGGGATTTATTTTAATGTACTAGCAGGCCAATCTTTATGTCACAGTATAGCTTATGGATTGGTTAAAGTCAGGACCTCTAAGGTTTCTTTAGAGTGATATCACTCTGTTCATCCAGTGTCAGCACCCGGACAGCGTTAAAGCACAGGTGGACTGGTGTTATGTCAAAATGTTTGATTGTAGGATGATTGTAGAAAGTGGAGGAATGTGGGAAAGTGATGCTGCTGCCCTGTTCAGATTAATGCTGCATACAGGGAGCTGGGAGCTTCGTACGTTAATTAACTTCAGAGGCTCTGTGCCAGCACTATGATCTGCAATGCTTAGGGTTATTTTGCAGACTTTTTCATACAGGCAATTATGTTTGAATGGGAAGACAGTTTTTAGTGGGCTAATATCAGAGCAAGGATGTTGTATGAAAGATGGTGTATGTGATAAGAAGATGCAATTTCCCATGATGTGAAGCTGTTTTTATTGCGTGGGAATATCTTATATCTTGCATCTGCCTGTCTGGTACTGAAATGGCAAAATAGACAGTGATAAGAAGTTGTATTATTTAACCAAAGTTGTTTAAAACCATTGTTTTTCTCAAGAATATTCTGCTTCAAGACGGACTCGTTTCCTAACACATGGTACTACAACAATACACAGATTGGTGCCTGCCTGGAGTTTTAATGGGGAGAGTGAACATTGCTAAGCCAAGGATTGGTGTCTGTTTATGCTTCTCCTTGTGTCTGTCACATGTCCGTGTCTTTGCTTTAGTGGTCTTGACAGACTAGTTGCCAAACAGTGAGTTGGAGGCATCTAAGATCTTTTTGGCTTGTTACTTCTGTAATAATGTCCCTGTCTACCAGAGATGTCGACTTGATTTCACCCTCCAGAGCTGAAAACTGCATCTCATGGATGAGTTGGTGGCTCTGTCCAGTGGTTTCTATTGCAAACAGTGTAGACATCTGTTATCTTCTGGCTCATGTAGTATCTGTCTACTTTACATTCACTACATCAAATAGCATTTGAAAGACAGCTGTGCAGTTTTCGTTCTGTTGGCAGTGTTTTCCTGTAATGCTAGATGAGAAAACATTTCTGCTGGAAACAGTTTTGTTGAAGACAATCAGTTCTGTTACTCTTTGATTTACAGTTGCCAAGATTAAATTGAGTACCCCCTTCTTTCATTTGAACCATGGCTCATATGGGCTGTGCAGTAAGTGTGTGTTAAATGGATCCATATTACACTGAGTAATAGCCTCAGTATGCACTGTTCATTAACATGCTTAACATTCCCCCCAAGACCCAGAAGTCGGCTTCTATAATACACTGCTTAATACAAACATCATGTTGGACACTTTAGATCTCTTATGGGGCTCGTTGTTGGCAATATTAGTAGTGAGCTGATTTTGACAGTGTGTGTGTAGTATTTGGGCTAATGTTTGGGTCAAAGTAGAGGCCAAGGTAATCTTAGTAAAAGTTTTTTTCCAGCTGATTAGAGCAACAGTACGATAAAAACCCTAGTGTAGAGATTAATGCACTGCAGTGCTGTTTTTTTGGCTTGAAGATGAAATCTATTGCAACACTGGTTAGCCACTTGTTGCATGTTTCCAAAACAGGACACACTACTTATTGTTATTGAAAGTAAGCAATCTCAATACTTGGCAAAATAAATGCTGAGCAACTAATGCTGTTCAACGATTGCATCAATCATCCAAAAGATATTATGTTTATTTAGTACTTTGGGACAGTTAAGGACATACTTAATATCTTTGTGTGTTTGTGCATCAGTGCATTTGTACATGGTGTATGCGCTTGTGTGTGTGTGTTTGTGGGTTTATATGTGTCAATTCCAGTTTTTATCAATACATGTGATGTTTGCCTTGGAACATCACCTGCTGGACCTGCCAAATCTTGATGTTTTTCATATTTAATAAAGACGGTGGTGCTTGGCAGGCTGTATTAAAAATGGAAGTTGAAAGATTTGTGTCTAATAGGAACCAGTGAATAGCTGCTGTCCTTTTGAAAAGTGTGTTTTCCCACGAGTCAGCATTCAGCCTTTATGACAGAGCCAAAATCTATCAGGAGGAGATTCACTCACCTTAAAAACAATTCTGCCATCATTGGATTCACACAGACAAGACACACAGGCTCACATGGTTTCAATAACCAAAAACTTTTCTATAGCAGGAAATGTCTCTTATATATCACCAGGTGTTTTTGACAAGAATATTTAGAATGAGTACCTGGCTTTCTCTCCAATAAAGCCTAGTCACAGGTTTGGTGGATGAATATAAGGAGGAAGTAAAGAAAAGGAGACTTGAATTTCTTTCCTTTCTATTTATCTAACCTTTGCCCATAAAAAGTTAGCTCACAGTGCATGTTGACTAACACCGATAAAAAGCCTAATCAGGCACTTTCAGCTTGTATCGACAGTGATCTAATAGGCATGTGTTTGAAAGTTGAAATGAATTAGGCAGCGTCAGAGCCATGACAGCCAGGTGGTGAGCACTTGGCCAAGTCTACTGGAGCCTCAGCCAATTGGAAAATGCTTTGCAGAATTTATCTGCACCCTTCTCCCTTGACAAATTATTTTATTGTTCCCACACAGTTGGTTTTCATTTAGTCTTTTGGCTAATGATAGGCTGAGAGCATGTGGGCTATTGTTATTCCTTTACTCAGCATACTCTGACTGGAAGTGCACATGTGATAGTACACTTCCATGCAATAGTAACAAACCAAAACATCACACACAGAAGGTATCCAAATGTACTCAGATGGTTGAGTAGTACTTTATATAGTGTATAAAGGACTTTTGTGATAAGACCTTTACTTGTGTATGGTGTGAATGCCTCTTTATCATGACCTATGTGGCTGTCTGTCATACTGGGTAATGCTGCTTCCTGTAGGAACAACTTCTGTACAGTCTCCCCTCAGAAAACTCCAAACCCTACCTTTAATTACATTATTCAGTGTGTCTCAAGTACCCCGTCTAGCAGATATGCTGTGTCCGAGCCCTGCACTCTGCCTGACCTGAGCTCAGTGCATCAGGACTAGGCCGCTAATCTTTTACAAATGCTGGGAGTCTCCATGACTGGGCCCTCGCTGAGATGGCTTAGTCAAAACAGCCCTGCTGCTCCTGAACACAACCTCAGCCTCTAGCTGAATTCAAACACTGATTAACTAACAAATACCTGCTGCTTGTTCACACAGCAGTACACAGCCCGATACAGGTGGTGCTCCATTAAGTTTGACAGAGTGTTTGCTATCCAGTAGAGGAACACACAGGCCTTCAGTGCTACAGGTTTGTTGGTAAAGTGATACAGGACATGTCAAGTGTGCAAAACATAAAAATACTGTACTGCATGAAGATATTTTATTGTCTATTCTTTCATCATAACTTTCAGGAGAAATGCCTCCCCTGAAAAAAATTATATAAATAAAGGTTTAGCAATGTTACTCTGCTGCATTGTGAAAACCTGTGGTATTGCCCATAATGGGATACACACAAAATAAAAACAATTGTACAAGAAATTTACATATTTTCTCATTGTAAGCATTCTCAACCCCCAAACTGTGATTTACACTTACTGTGGAAATACATCTGCAAGTAATGATTCACACTGGCAGCTGGCTACCTTGAATTAAACAATTTTATGAAAAAGTTGATGGCTGGTTTAGTAGCAAAGCATTGCCTCCTGCCAATTGACTTGACGGGTAAAAGCACAACAAATATTTCCAGCATATGATACAGGTAGCATTGATGAAAGATTTTTTTGCCCAGTATCAGAATTCATTGTCCATTCCTAATCACTTCCAACCCTTTTTAATACCCGTGTTTCCAGAAAATCCTTTGGTTTCATTACCAAGCATATTTCTTCTTCCACTTGATTACAACAGCCCTGCAACACATATCAGACATGACTCTGCCTCGCCTTCTCCTATACTGTCACTGTTTACTTAGCCACATTTTCTGACCACTTTAGACTTCAAAGAAGTTTCAGTTCAGTCCTCTTGCCAAACTCTGGCACGGGCTTGGACTTTGCACATGGATGGATTGGCGTGCCTGACATGTTGAATTAAACATTGTGCAGTAACACGTCATCTTTGAGCTATGCCTGAATGCTCCAAGTATTTTTTTAAGTATTTGAAATGACGTTGATGCAAAATATGTTGTGAAATTCAACAAAGTATGTATGGTTTCAGCAGTTGTTCTAAGTAGTGAAATATTCAAGATTATTTTTAGTCAATTGAATGCATCTGTGGTGCTTTGATTGTCATAGCATTTGTATTTGTTTGCACAGAAATGGCAGTGTAGTATTAGAGGCCAGCATAAACTACCACCATATTTTTTTATTTGTGAATTTTTGAGAAGGATTTCATGCACTGGGAATAATAAATCTCCCACAATTTTTGCAATAACACAGTCATTATTGTTCTAAAGAATGCTGGCCTTTATTCCAACCTGAAAACACTGGAAGTTCAGCAGCAACTATGAAATCAATAGACTGAATTTTAAAACGAAGCCTAGTGGGTATGTACTTTAATTTGAGGCCTGAAAAAGCTGCAGGTAAGACATTTAGAGTATAGCCTCTAAAACCGCAATTCAGCAAAAGTCAACAGGACTTCATAGACATGTCCTTGAAAGCTTTAGCTGTAAATGTAAATGCACAGTTTACCACAGCACCCATTTTTACAGGGCCAGACCTGTCATTTGACACGAAAATATGGCCAATCTAGGCCACTGTAAAGTTGCCAGTCTTCTACAAGCCTCAGGAGCTCTGAGCCATGAAGGAGTCCAGCGAGAGAGGCGAAGCATCAGTATATGTACACTGCAGCCTGCCAAAGTACACTCATTTAACAGCACAAAAAGACTTGCACTGAGAACCCACATGTTTATGTTAGGGATGATGTAAAATGGGCAGAATTCATATTACACATCAAATTTCTCTTTAAGATGGCTTCTCTCAATTTTTACTTGCAAGGAAACAAACATTTGCATTTCAAAGTTTTTCAAATAAAAATAAATGAAAAGCAAACCCTTTTATGGGTTTGGAGACTATGTTGGAAAACAGGTCAGGGGCAAAATGAATATTTTTTATGGTTCGTCAAAGACCTTCACAATGAATGCCAGGTTATGTGAAAGGCTTGACACATGCTACAGGCCACAGCTCTTCAAGATTTGCTCTTTATTCAGTCTTTACACTCTCTGGTCAAGAGGAGCCAAACAACACACATGGCAGAGGTTAAGGTCAAAGTGAAGAATGATTTCTTTATTTCTGCTTGTTATCGTGTGATCAGGCTCCTCACCACAAACTGTCAGCTAGCGGTCTCCAGCTTTTCTTGTTGAGTTAATAACACACAAGCTGATGCACTGAGTAATCAATACTGTGCTTAGAGCACAGGTTTGGTATTTGCAGTTTTTTTTATTTACAAAAAATGAGGGGAGATCATTTTGGAATCACATGCAATACCAGACTCTGACCAGAGTCAAACGGGGGCTCACTGTTAAACTGAGGACCATACTAATCTCTTCATGTGTTGTATTTAATTATTGTACTACTGTGACTAAAGATATCTGAGCTGAGTCAAAAAGAGAAACAAGTTCCAGCTCTTAAATAGTTTCACTACTGAGACAAAACTGATGTCTCACTTTGGTCATAACCGTTGACTGACTCACGTGGTGAAGGAATGCAGCAAGAGCAGAAATCATAATAAAAAGAACCTTATTACAGACATTAAACAAGAGAAGAGAAAACACAGGAGGAGTCTAATGCCTAGACATCTAAAATGCTTACACAGGGTGGATATATATTTGCTCATAAAGCTCTTAGATGGTGGCCCTGTCCATTCCAACACTGAGTTCCTGTAAATGTAAACAGTTGTGTATTGACCTCCAATCCCACAAGATTGAATGTGTTTCTATAGATGTCATTTTGTACCATTTGGGTTTTTTACGGGCCCCACTGTGTCATAGTCCCAGTAACCATGGGGGCTCAGGATTGAATGCCATCATTGCTCAAGCAGTTGCCAACCGTGGGCTCTTCCTGAGGTTGTAGAGAGATGTGGAGTTGACAGTGAACTGCAGTCCCCTCCTCCTCACAGCATTATGGAACTCTGTTTGATGTGAAGTGATATATAATGTCTGGTGGACTGTCCATCTCAAGTTACCAAGAGAGCATGTTTCTGTGTGATCTGTGTGTGTGGTTGTGAGGGGCGATGGTCCTCAGTGCCAGAGCCCTCTGTGAAGGAGGACTCCCCACATAATAAAAGAATGGTATTGCTGACTTCCTTAGGTATGTGTGGTTTGAAACTCAACACAGGTTTGCTCAGTGGAAAATCTTGGGCCCTCTCTTATTTATTCTGTATATTTATAAAAACTCCAATAGTGTGGTGCCCTCTGAGTCAAGCAGGAGGTTCCTCTCCAGCTTTGAGTTATGGTCATTTTCCATCTGTGTTAATCTTCTTTGGTGGCAGATGTTGATTGTTGTGCAATAGCAGATTTTAAGCTCAGTTCTTTGCTGTTTCTGTCAATGGCTTACACAGTATTACTTTATATATAAGGTATGTCAGAGGTGTCTACAACTGCAAATTGATCATCTTTAACAAGGTAATCTTTCAATCTTATGTTTTCATTCTTTTTTTCTTGAAATAATGTGGCAGTAAATCAAGTGCTTTTATTGTTTTGAGTGGTCATCCTTATGTCAAGACACAATTTTCTGTAACAATAACAATAAGCTGTGCTGTAAATTAGTGAAGTTGTCTAATTTTTACGTTACATTTTTACAGTGCAATATCAGCTTCCATTGGGTTGTCTTGCATAACTGGGTACTGCTGAAGTGTACTTGTTGTGTCATACGTTCTGCGTGTTAGACAGTGTTTGTTTTGAAGATATGTAGAAGGATTTTTTTCAAGGATTTTGCAATGTAAACTGTGCAGATCAGTTTGCTTTACAAGCAAAAATGTAAGAAACATTAGCAATATTATAAACCAGTCACATAAAACAACATCAATAATCAGATCAAAATAATATCTTCCCCTTTGTGCATACACTGTCAAAACAACTCCTGGACTTTTGAAAAACAAATTTTACTCATAGAGCTGCATTTTGCGGCTGATTTAACCCCAATCATTGTGACCAGAAAATATTCACCGTGGACACCGTGGAGAAGCACTGGCCTCAATTTTAGCCGGAAACTTCAAAAGCCAAAACAATTACTATGCATGCTTTGAACATAGCCCTTTTACAAAGTAACATTTCATTATTCTTCCTGCACTAAAACAACAAAAAATAACATAGAAGTAGGAAGTGAAATTAGATTCCTCTTGTGCTTCCCAAAACATCTGGTTTGGCCCTGTTTTAAACAACTACCATCCCCTCTGAGAATAACAGAAGGTTATGTGCACTGTGTGTAGGTAACAAAATAATCATTTTCAAATGTTGCTCCATTCAAATGTGATCTAATTACCAACACTTAAATTCAACCTCTCAGTTGGACCACCGGCCATCAAGGGAATTTTCCTCCAGACTATTCATTTATTTCTCCCCCACTGCTCCCTCAAATCCATTAAAAATATACAGTAATTGCTGCAAATTGATCACTTGTTTTAAAGAAGTCATATAAATCTCTGCTCTTGTCAAACTGTAATTGATGGCAGGAGGTAATGCTGGGTGACAAGAAGAGAGACTATCTTTAGGATGGACCTCGATATGTTCGCTATATGGAGATACAGTACTCTCATGTTCTGTGGTTGAGTTTGGCCACTGTCATTTCCGAGGAATTTCCTGCCATCTGTGTTCAATCGAATTCTCTCACAGATTTAGACTGGATTGTAAATATTGGGCACTGGCGGAGGAGGACTGAAGGAATACTGTGAGTTTTGTACCAACAGCCTCTCAAGCCAATATGAATAGGCCGCTGGCCCAGAGATGAGTAAGACTGACAAAGCAAAGTCTCAGATTACTTGTGTATGAGAAAATTAAGTGAACCTTTTTTTTTTACTGTAACTCAGTGCTCATTAGGATTTTGTACAGTCTGATTAAGTGATGGATTTAGATATGGCAGATATGGCAGTGTCAGTTCCCCACTTCAGGTAAAACTGTAATATCTAATACTATATAACAACTCTCGTAAGTTCCAGTTCATGGTCATGTATTTCTTGATGTTTCTTATTTAGAGCCATCGTGAGATTGATGTTTGTGGTTTTAGGAGAAATGCCTCAACAGCTATTTGATGGATTACCATGAAATGTGGTACACACCTTCATGCCCTCTTTAGGATGAACTTGTACAAGATTCATCATGCTTTTACTTTTTATTTAATGCCGTCACTTAACATCAAGTACCTGAAAACTTCAAAATGTTACAATTTCTGTTTAGTGCTAACTGCCAAATGTTAGCAACACATTAAACTAAGATGGTGAACATAATTAACATCTACTAAACATGAGCATATTGGTATTTTCATTGAGCACTGAGCATGGCGCCATGCTAGCACTAGCAATTAACTTAGCACAGCTGTGCCTGCAGTCAGTATAGGCTCACAGAACACAGTAGTGTTGTTGTAGGATCTCTGAGCCTATCCAACATTTTCCATTAGTAAGAGCTGACCACCTTCTTAAATGTTTTGCCACATTTTAGAAACATGGGTTTTTGTATATGACCAACAGGATATGTTGGTAACCCACATCAATCTAACTAATCAAACTAATGAAGTCTTAACCTGCACAAGTTTTAGAAAGACATACCTCTAATATGTGAACATCCAAATATGCTATTAATAAATAGTATCATAGTAATCCAGTTCTGGACTATATATTTGACATGAGATCAGGCCCACAGAAGCAAGTGTTGTTTCTGCACAGAGTTGATGTATGGCTTACTCCTTTAGTAATACAGTTGCAGCTTGCATTTCTGGATGGAGTAGCAGAATTTGTTAAGTGACACCTGTTTTCTTATATTCTGCTTCTATCTGTATTCATCATGGTAACATGACTTGGTGGTTCTCATACACTGCTGCCTGAGGGACCAAACATCACAAATGTTCAATAGTGGCTTCCACTTTTGTCCTTTATGCACTGAGATTTACCCCCCGAGTCCCTGAATCTTTTCACAGTAAAGTCAATTCTTTGCAATAATGAATTGAGAAATATTCTATTTGAACTGAATGAAAATTCTTTCATAAATGTGGTGAGCAATGAGCCATCTTTGCATAGACTGAGCCTTTAGTAGTTGCTTTAACCCTTTATACCTCACACTTCCTTTTAATCATTGTAAAGCTGCCAGATAAAGGTTAAAGCAAACAGAGAAATGAAATAATACTCTACTATTTACAATGTTATCTTTTGCATTTTGATCAGTTCCCAATATTGAGGATCATTAAAAAACAAGTTGTCTTGCTAAGATGAAACAATGACTCAATCTCTGACAGTTATTTTTTCTCTCTTCTGCATTTGTTTATGTCATTTGCATTTAAAAAAAACACAGAAAAAGAAAACCGTACTATAACAAAGTCAGTACTATCACAATTCCATTGCTCTGTCACTCGGTATAAATTTCAGCATGAGAATAAAATTATTAAAACCCTGACCTTGGTTTGACAGAAGGTATTTTCCCAACCTATCCATTCTCAACCGTGCAATTTTATTGTGCTATTACAGTAAATTTTGAAAATTGAGGGTCATGGTAATGTTTGACAAGTGGATCTGATTTCACAATAGTTTCAGAGCGACATCTGATGTGTTTTGGGCACATGGACAAATGTGGCCTATTGTTCACAAGTGGAATATCCATCTTCTGTGCTAAATTACCATGTTTATTTTTTACAGCAGATTTATATTCACTGGCTATTCTCATGAGTGAACACACAGAAAAACAGTAGATGCACAAAATAGAAACAAATATACACAGATTTAACATGCTTAGAATAATATTTCTTTTCAGTTTTTACATGAATCATGTCAAGAAGTGTACACGTCTCACCTTTAACAGTGTTTCTGAGGTGTGGTGTGCTGAGTAGCCATCAGTCACAAGACTCTGTACTGGCTACATCCCTCTGTCAGTGTTAACTGCTGCTTCCTCAAACAGAGCAGTCTCTTGTCTGAGTTTGAAGAACCTCCTGATCCCGATGCCGAGGTTTCAGTGGTCTTGGCCAGGCTGTGGAGCTGTCTTGTTCACCAGCGCTTTAAAGGTGTCTGTCACTAAAGCAGACATCCCTGACATGTCTGCCAGCCAAGAGTATCACATCTTGTCAGTCTGCCAGTTAATCTATTCAGACAGTGGGCCAGACTGATGCACTGTTTGGTCTTTACAATTATGTGGCTTTTCTGTCAAATTATAGGACATGGTTTGGCTGAAGATGGCTTGTAAAACTTTGTGATTGTCTGTGATTAATGTTGGCAGTGTGCAGATTTGTGGGCAAAATCTTGTTATGATAGTGATTGTCAGTATATATTTGTGGCTGCTAGAAGCTTTTAAGTGGTTTGTTGACTGGGCACATTTTTGTTATATTAACAACGTTATAAATGAATTTGACTTGAAAATAGAAGATGTGCTTATATTTGTGCTAATCAGTCATTGCTGTGGTATTTTTACTGGCCTTCCCATAGGTTAGTATGCAAACATTATCTTTGAATACCATAAGACCTTTTCTTTGGCGCTCCTGGTGATCGAGTTTGGTTTCCATATGCCGAACTCTTTGTTCAAATGTCATCATGTAACGTGCATCACCTCCATGAGCCTCAGATAATTATTAAAGACCTGCGTGTGTTTGGTGTGAAAATCATTAACTGTGAAAAGCATTCATGAATTGTGATTGTTGTAACTCCATACATTCTTAAAGTGTGGTCTTATTATCTGTAAGTCTTTTGAATTAACACATAAAAAATATGGCAATGATAGTTGTTGCATTAAAAACTTTTAGTGGAATCACGTGTATAAGGAATCACCTTCCCACTAAGGTCACCAAGGTCTTTTTGCCATTGTTGTGGAAGATCACCTGTTGATAGTGACAAGGTGCTACCACCAGGTGGTGACAAGCACAAGTGTAATGTTTTAATTATGTTAATCAGGATGGACAGCAGAGAAAATGATTGGCTGTGACAATTGTTAGGAGGTTGTTGGATGTAGTCAAGAATGTCCACAACCATGCAGAGAGAGAGCTCTTTTTGTTGTCTATGTGAAAAAGAGTAACAAGTGTTCGTGTGTGTGTGTGTTACACAAAATCCCCACATTATCTCCCGTGTTAAGGTTTTGATTTACAACACCCCCTGTTTTAGCACTGTGGTAAAGTCTCAAAGACTTGAGTGGACACAGAGCCTGGCACTTGGATGCGGTAGGTGGGGTATATTGGTGGAGTTGGGGCTCTGAGGGTTGTTGGCTGCCAACTATTTGTTTGTGTTCATGACTGTGGTTAGCACTGCTCCATTTGATGAGCCTGGTATTGTAAGGAGGCTCTCTTCCCACAACTTGTACTCCCTTCTTTAAAAGGCAGGAAAGCTAATCATTTAAGCAGTATGCCTTAAAACTCTTTAGCCAGTTTGTAGGAACAACCGAAGGTTCGGTTGGATGGCTGTTGTTATAAATACTAATCATTTCTTTAATGTTATTGCCCTTCTTGGAGTACTTGGAGTTTTTTCCTGTGTCCAGAAATATTGGAGGCAGGTAGCCTCTTCTGGAGCCACATAGTCCTTTTTATTCACAAGGTTTATTCTTTGCCTTTAAATCCCAATCTGGGGTTATTGTGTGACCAAGCTGACCATGAGAAAACAGGGAGGAACAAGGATACCTGATTGAGAGTGGATAAAATCAGCCTCAACAAATTGATTTTTATCCTTATGAAAGTTCTCATGTCTGCTGGTACTGGTAATCCTGCTACAAAAACACTGACGTTTCTGTGCTCCAACAGTAATTTAATAGAGTTTTTCTTCTTCCCTTGCTCCGCACCTGCTTTACGAGGAGCTTTCTCCCTAGACATTGTTATTTTTCATTTACTTGTGCCCTCAGGTTTTTCAATCATACATCCATTACTAAGTAAACAAATAAGTTCCGGGCCTATGCCGCAGACACAAATATAGACATGAGTTATGAGATTTAGAGGAGCCGGGAAAGGCTTTGGACTTTAACACACAACATCTGCACTGGACAAGACATACAACAAGATCATCGTTCTGCAAAGTCCTGCAGCCTGCTGTCGCAGCCTTGTATCTGTTGACCTGTCTGTCTTGTGTTTGAAGAGAGGAAAGAGAGGGAGAGAACCATGGCAGGTGGGGGCATTGGGGCAGGGGAGAATAAAATGATCATTATTAACTGTTAAAGTGCTGAATGCTATGATTTATGAAGCCAAAGTGGGGCCAGTTGAGGTGTCACATTGGATTTCCAGAGGCATCTGTCTTGCGGTTTTGGCAGTTTGCTATACCTTGGGTTCAGATGTTTGCATCACAATCCTGACATCCCGTTTCCCTCTCCAACACCCCCCTCCTTCTTTAAGTACAATACACCTCTGATCGCTCCCCTCTCCCCTCCTTAAACCATCTATCCATCTGCACATGTGCTTTTCATTGAGGCCTGCATGTCTCTGAAGACTTGAACGCATTAAACGCTGGCACAAGCACAGTATCACTCTGGCACTTAACACAACGGTTAGGTGACTTAAAAGGGAGAGGCGAGAATTATAGAAAATGAAGTGTCACCGAAATAAAAAATCACCCCAGATTACCACCAATTACAGTTAATAATGCTTCCAGACCATCTGCTGATCAGATGGAGGACTGGTGTTGTCTGTAGAGAAATAATGACACCAGAGAGAGTGAGAAGGGGAGAGATTCATTGAGGGAGACAGCGACATTGACTTTCAACTATGTGATGATGTGGTTTGATCTTTTCAGTACTGTATGGACTGGAATGCTTTGTATGGTAATACAGGCCAAACTACTTATCATGGCATAATGGCCATGTTGTTGTTTCAGAGGGGTTAAGTTCTGCCAGATTGAAGACATGTGTCTGCTCTGCTTTATTAGTCATTTATTAGTCACTGAGGTCAGGAAAGCGTTTTTAGCCAAGGCACAACACTGCTGAACTCGAACATGACTCTGATCATCAGCCCCTGAGGCAGCTTGAATAGGTGTACAATTACAGTGCACCCTAAATGGCCATGATCTCCAATGCGAAATTAATCCAGTATGTGAAGCATGTTAAACAATCAATGTAATCATCGTCACGATGACCGCAACCTTCCACTTGAGAGTGAATCGTCCCCTTATTATCAGAATTATCAAGTCTGCGTTTGTTCATTGTTTCTGTCTGTTGTCTTATTTTTTAGCTTCCATGGTCACAGTGGCTGCATTAATCATTGGGAAAAGGATTAGAAAGCTCTTTCCATTCGTGATCATGATGCATCAGAGTTTTACGGCTGTGTGCTCCGCATTCCCAAAAGATTTTGACATAAAGAAGCGTGACAAATGGATGACATCAGAGCAGACTTATTGTAGGGTGATTGGAACCTCATTTCCATCCTCAACCTCAGCCAAAGGAATAATCATACTTGTCCAAAAACAAGCTCTCCAGTAATTATGTTTATCCCTTTATAATTAGACTCTTGTTTGCAGCATTAGTTTATGTATTCATGCATAACATTGCATACAAACTGGGTTTCTGCTGCTTTAATCTCACTTATCTTGTACGTCTCAGTGAGCGCCTCAGTTTACCGCCATCCTGCAGTGAAGCTGCCTGAAAGGAATGTGTCACTTTAATTATACAGGAGAGGAGAGGAGCCAGAGTGTGTAATAGATACCATGTGATGACATTTATGGAACGGAAGATACCACTTTACAGTATTATTAGACACCATGTTATCAACATAGGCTGTTTCTTTCCTCCAGTCTTTGTTCCGAAGTATTTTTAAGGATGATGCTCCAAGAGGTGGATAACAATAGAGTTCTTATTTGTGCCTGCATCTTTAGTTGGCAATGCTGACATCAGTGGCTTTTGTGAGGATGAGCCAACACATGTGTACATGGTCTCTGTACTTGCCCTTGGTGATTCTGGCACCATCCTGCCTCTTTCTTTCGCCATCATTTTCTCTGCCCCTGCACGCCTCATCTTTACCCTTACAGCATATCTCTTTAATGGGCATGAATGCTTACAACTGTGTTTGCAACAACAGCATCCCAACCTGCGGGGCAGAATACTTGTTTTTTTCTTAAATTTGTTCTTAAAGTTGCAATAATATTCTACACGTTTTTGGTGTAAAAAGTGTAAATGGGATCATAGCTGATGATGTTCTAGTCCACTTTATGTTTGTGGGGTACATCCAGGCCTTGTTTTGTTTTACTGTTCTTTGTTTTCTTTTTGGTCGGCTTGCTACCTGGGCCCAAACACAAGTTTTCGTTTCAAATGAATGGTGGAGCTGTCACAGAGTAGCTGCGGCCACATGCCAGATGGAGTACTGTGCAGCCTAAGCTTAACTGCTATCATTACTATCATCTCTTCTGGGTGGGTTTGGGTAGGATAAGCTCTAACTCCATAAGAACCGTCTAGACCATCTGACTTGGGAGTTTTGCGTTTTCACATGCAGCTCACTCTGGTAGCGTCTACTTAGGTTCAGGGCTCCAGTGCATGTCAGGTTATGTTGCTGCAGTGTTGCTGTATAAAGGCACGATTACTTTTCAGCTAGCAGCTAATGGTGAAGGATTTGTGGAGGTATCATGAGTGACGTAGTTGCCGAAACAGGACGGGAGAGGCAAGTAGCAAAGCTGCGGCTGTAGTCTTTGTTTTGGATGAAAGAAAGCCATCTGAAATTAGTTATTGTTCCTTTAAGAAAATCCCAGAGGTTCTGTTAAATAGCAACTGGGCTTAGTTCTGAAGACATTTCGCTTTCCATCCAGAAGAATATTTTGGATGAAAGGCAGAACGTCTTCAGAACTACTGAACAGTCCAGTTGCTACTGAACAGAACCTCTGGGATAATTATGTCCTGGATGACTGAGAACCTTCACAGGCCTTTAAGAAAGTCCTAAGAAAAATTTGTTGCATGGCCACATGCACCCACAAGAGTCTCACACAGAAAGGAAAAGTGAAGTGAGAGACGGAGAGAAGGGCTCACCGGGGTTCTGAAGTAGAAACACCGCTGCTGAATGTGAACAGCAAACAAGTCTCGTATTTAGTAGAGTCAGTGGAGGATATAAAACAACACACATAAAAAAACCCATGCAGGGTTCATTTTAATTGTGTCTGATAATTCTATCAGCGGATTACCAGAAAAATATTTAAGTATGTAAACTGTAAATCTAAGAATGAGCTCTCCAAGATTACCTTAATGGCTAGCAGAATAGTTTTAAACCCAAGAATTCCTTGATTCAACTCTTTATAGAAGACAAGAAAAAAAAACAAAACATTTTGCTCATACTTTCATTCCACATCTTTAACTCTGTATAGTCACAAATGAGATTTATGCCACAGACATTTGTAATATAACTTTGTTTCTGTTTGCTGGTGAAGACCGCCTCATTATTTTTGGTTTCTAAGAATCAAGGGTAAAACAGTTTAATGTTTTCTGGGGAGCTAAAGACAAATCCTAGAAGACATAGAAAGACTGGAAGAAATATGTATTCTGTTATACATTGTAATATTTTCCCTGAACATAACATGGAAAATATTTATATCCAGAGCCAAAGGAATTTAAAGTATGATGAACACACAACTGCTTTGCTCATCAGACCACCTATAGACTCTGCAAATCAAAAGATGAAGAAGTCACAGTCTCACTCATTCATTCACAGTCTCTCTCTCTCT
>OMLM01002657.1:3409-42668 GCA_900302695.1 Helostoma temminkii
CTACCTATGGAGAAAATCTGTTGTGTACACAGTTGGAGCCTAAACATACAAATGGACTATGTTGAAATGTATAATACATATATGAGAATAAAGTAAGCTTTTGTAGCTGCTGTTGTACTTCTGCAACCTGGAAACTGTTACAAGCAAGTGCGTCGAAGTTCCTATTCCCCTAAGTATCATTATTCAAATACATAGAATCAATTTGTCAAGACAAAGGCCAGTACTAGGCCTACAGCCAGCCAGTACTAGGGATTACATTATTTTTCCAGTAATAAGCGCATTAGGAAATTTACAGTGCTCTAATCTTCTCATAATTAGTGGCAGCGTGGAAAAAAAAGTGTTCCTGCTGGGGCCAGCCAGCAATTCCTCAGGACCAGACTCTGGCCTACTTTTTGATGATGGATATGAGAATCTATGTTGAACTGAAAACTACTGTATGTAAGTGGTCAAATGCAAAAATAAAATAAAATAAAAATGAATAAATACAAATCATTGACAAATAGATATAAATAAATGTTGAAGCAATGGCATGGCATTAATCCACCAGCGCCTCTGCTCTCTGAATGAATATTGAAACATAACATTAAGCGAAACACCATTTAAAATGGCAATATTCTACATTATTGTTCTTTTGTTAGTTATAGTTACTCTAATTCTACTCATACTCTAAGGATTTGGAAATTTGGTGGCAAATGTGTATCTGCTATTACTTGGAGCCTGGTGGGTCAACAAGCTGCACATGAATGTATAGCCTGTAATCCCATTTGTTTCAAGGCTTGAAAAAACTTGTTGGAAAGTATGATTTAAGAATAAAATATCATTTTGTGGGGTGAATGAGTTGAGGTCTCCATGCTGGGTGATTCACTGCTAGAGATGCTAATCAGCTTCGTCACCTGTTTCCCACAGGCCAGTGGAAAGAATGTGAGGATTGGATTGGTGCTCTTTACAGCGATAATGGGCTCATTCTTTATGCATTCATGTAGGGTGTGGTGCTAAACCCCTGCTAGGTTATTGACCCCTCCAACTGTACAATGGTACTGTTAGCTCAGAAACTGGCACGAGTGATAGCCAAGAGCTCAGTGGAGCTACAGGTGGCAGATGAACATATAACGTCTAGTTCGACGTGCGAAAATGCTGGCTCTAACGCTAACACCGTTTACCTATCTAAAATGTGACTTAGGATAGTTAGCTACTATTACAGCCCCAGAAAGTTTTCAAACTGTGGTTAAATCAAATACAGTTACTCCCTCACATAAGCAACTAACATTAAATTGAATTTGTTCAATTCTTCCTTATAACACTTGTCCAGGTGAACTGGGCAGCGAAACTGCAAAGGGAAAAAAACTCAAAGAAAAAGAAGAGAGGAATGTTGTTGAGTTTAACTGAGACCTAGTATATGTAGCAATATGACCTCTGACCACACGAACAATTAGCTGACGGTGCAAGGAAATGAGACAGATTGGGTAACTTTACACAGCCACAATTAGCTGAAACATTTCTTCAGGCTACAGTCTAACAAGGAATTACACAAATTCATCATGAAATCTATTAACATGCAGTAATTACCAAACAGATTTTATGGAATCACATATTCATTCTAATCTGACTACTGTAAATTTGGTAATTTCAGATGGTGTCTCTCTCCATCTCGCTCACACACACACACAAACACTCACTCACACACACACACACACACACACTCACGCACTTCTTACCGCTGTGGAAAGTCTGGAGGCCAGTGTCATCTCCAGGTTGCCTTTGAGCCCCAGCAAAGCTGGAACCAGGATGAACACCTCCGACACCTCCGTAAACACTGTCCAGTGCTGTAACGAGCGTGTACATATTAGTAACACAATATCAACATGATGAACACATTTCAACTGGACATATCAGATTAACAGATACACAGCACACTGTCACAAATGCACATAGATTGGATTTATTGGTGGGAGCAGAATGGCCCTCTGCCTCTCTGACCTTGTTCTTT
Organism: Helostoma temminkii; assembly: GCA_900302695.1. Taxonomy (NCBI): domain Eukaryota; kingdom Metazoa; phylum Chordata; class Actinopteri; order Anabantiformes; family Helostomatidae; genus Helostoma; species Helostoma temminkii. Next base: position 5,397 of record OMLM01002657.1, read on the forward strand.
AGTATGATTCAGTCGTGGAACCGGATGATGGATCAAAGAGTCCGTCTCTACAGACTGTTCCCACTATATCATGTTGGTCCTCATTTAACAAGAACAAGGTCACTGGGACCTATGTAGACATGATTTATTCTTCTTCTCTTTTGGCTTCCATTCTCCCTTTTCCTTCATGATTTCTCACTTTCACCTTTATCTACAAATCTTTATCTCCTGCTGCACACACAAGGAGACTGGGTTGCCTCATATCTGACTGTAATCACCTTGGTGTATTACACCAGTTATGATAATAATGTTGATACTTAAACGAAGGCTAATACTTCTTTAAGTAGATACCGTACAGTAAATACTAATGTGGCGGCAATGTGAAGTTTATATGATAATAACTGATACTGTTTTAATCCCCTTAGGGAAATTCTTTGTGGACAGGCAACCCCTTTGAGGCACCAAGGGTCCGGGTTCAGTGTCTTGTCCAGGGACACTTCAACATGTGGGCATGAATCAGATAGACCAAGAGTGGAACCACCAACCTTGGGGTTTTACAGATGACTGCCCTACCTTTTTGTGAGCAAGAATAACATTATCTTCTTAGCTAGCTACCTTGCTACACTCATGAAAAAGCTACAGAAAAATGACAAGCAGGAATAACGTGGATAAAACTGTACATTTAGTTGCAAGTCAATGTGCAAAAACGATTCTTAATTTGCTTTGGTTATTTATAAAAAAAAAAAAAGGTAACTTCTACTAGCAAACACTGCTGCATTCCAATCAGATATTAGGAATGGTTGAAAGAATGAATTACACCATAGTGTATATTAAGTTTCACGGTGGAAAAAAACAGTACAGTAAATTAAGTGGAGTGGGATGTTTCTTTATTTATCATTAAGGCATTTATTGGTAAAACCTCTGTAGCCCAGAGTGCCTCAACTTTAAGACCCTTCTGGCCCCAAGGACCGTAGACCAAGTCAGCCAGGACCCAGGCCAGCTAAATCTAAAGGACAACTTTGGCAAGTGGCACGTAGCATCACAAATCATGTTCAGAAAAAACAAGCAAACGTATCCACTCAGCCACGCTTCCAAATTCTGGTTGACGGCCTTTAATGAAATTTACAGTCAGTGTTATTAGATATGGCCCTTGATAACCTCCCTCCTGGAAGATGGCCAGTCATTAAGAGTTGGGTGCACTGCTACTTTGATGAAGTGCCACTTTCTGCTGTGCCTCCATTATAGTTCATGCAGTGATAGCAGGTTTGTGGCCTACTGTGGCCAGAAATGAAGCTATTGCTGAGGCTGAGGACATCGATCCACCTGCAGTAAACTTGCTTATCTTTAGAGCCGTCCCACACACCCCCAGTACTTACAGTCCGGTCTGCCCAGAGCAGAATCAATGTTCACAGAGGATGAGGAAAAATGAGAAAGTAGAAAATAAACAAGTGAAAGAAAAATAATAGGAGTAGCTGATATTGAAGCTACAAACAAAAACTTGTGGTTCGCAATTTCTCACTAGTTTGCATTTCCTGCATTTCACTTCATGGCTCTCAGTGTGTCCAGATGTACAGGGAAGGTTGATAAGAGGACTCTACATTTGAGTGCATGTTATATCAGTAGGTGTGGCACTGAACCGTGTGGGTTAAAGTCCTTCTGTCTACCCCTTTGCTGTCATCAGGCCAAGCACAGCTCCCTTCCAACTGCCAGCCCCTCAGCTTGGCTCGCTGCCTTCTGCCAACCCAGCAGCCCTGTGAGCACCTCTGTGAGCACTCTTCTCCTTTCACAGCCGCATGTTTTCAAGCTTTCTTCCTCTCTCTACTTCTGCCTCATTCCTCCATCTCCCTCCTTGCCTCCCCTGTGGTGATATATGTTGTTGTCTCCATGGAACACTGGCTCTGAGCCAAACAAGTCCTCCCTCCTCATGGCCACCTCCTCGGTTCTAGGAACTCTACTGCACAACCCCAGCACCTCTGTGTACAGACCTATAGGAGCTCTGGTATGCAAGCCCCACAAGGGTCAGGTTGCCCAGTTGAGTAACATGGCCCCTCATTTTATTTGTGATCACTGTACTTGCTGTACTGAGTGGGAAGCTGAACCTAATGGCATGCAATGTCAACGAAACTCCAGCAGCGTCAGAGACTACACCAGGTGGCGTCCCTTTCATTTTTCCAGTGCTACAGCATGGATGGTAGAGTGAGGGTCAGGCGCTCGTGTGCAAACACGTGCTGCGGAGGCTCAAATTAACATAGCTGTGGCCAGAATTACATTACTGGACATAAGGAATTTACTCTGAAAGACGAACGTCAGCAATGCAACAAGACCCTACTGGCTTTAAATGGGTGAACAAAAGGAACTGCAATCACTGAATTTCAGCTGCGAGAGATGAAGTGTCCGAGTGCTAAAAATACTACAGGGTTTCCAGGCGCATATGTGTCTATAGCAGCACTTTAGATTCCAACAGTGTATAAAGAAAAAGTATCATCAGGATTTAAGCTATGCAGAAACCTAAGACTATAACCATCCTGGGACCAGATGAAGGTGGACAGAAGGTACAGCCTGAACTAAGTGAAAGAGAGCTCGGTGCGACACAAAAGCAGTCTAACATGATAATCCATTTAATCTCTATCAGTCACATCCCAACTAAGTATCTATCTGAGACACTGTCATGTGTTAATAACTGTGAGCTCTTGCTAGGACGTAGTAGCTTCAGCTCACAGAAATGGCTGACTAATATGAACAGTGGCAGTCAATCAGTGTAGAAGTACGGTTTGTACAATACTGTACAGTTTCAAAGAAGTTGGAACCTTGTGTAAAATCAGAAAAAAAACAAAACAGGAATAAACAATAAATTCAAAAAAATTGAATATAGTGTGGAATCCAGTTTTCATATACCAATCCATGTAAAACCAGAGCGTGGGCTTATTACCTCAAACATCTTTCAAACTACTGGCTTCCATCCCTGGCTCTGCTGGACCAAGTTGAATCAGCACACTCTCAAAAATAGGCAAAAAAAATACCATAAAAACATAAAAATATACCACAATTCCAAAACAGTTGGGATGTGAAAAACTGAAAAAATGTTCCATTTTAAGAAAACAAGATAAATATGAAATTAGTGGCAGCAAGTGGTACTAGTACTAGTAAAGATGAGCAGACATTAACCAGTCTATGAAAAGCTACAAATTGGCAAAAAATTTAAAAATAATGTTCCCCAGCATAAAACTGCAAAGACTTTGATTATATCGTCATCTACATCACATAATATTGTCAAAAGAATCTAGGAATCTTAAGAAATCTCTGTGTCAAAGTGGAAAACTGTTGGAAAGACTGTTGGTGGGCAATGATCATCAATGCTGAAAGATATATCCAGTTTGTAGAGCAGCATGTGCTTCTAATCAAATATCAGGGGAGGTCTTGCATGTTTCAGCAGGACAATTCTAATCCACATACTGAATCTATGACAACATGGCTTCTTAGTAGAGTCCAGTTCTTAACAGTCCAGACCTTTGACCAACTGAACATATTTGGTGCATCTTGAATTGCAAAATCTGACATAGAAGACCCAGGACTGTTGAGCAGTTAGAATCTTATCAGTCAACAATGGGACAACATTCCTCTCCCAAAACTCCAACAACTGGTCTCCTCAGGTCCCACATGTTTACAGTTGTTAGAGGAACAGGGGATGCTACACTGTAGTAAACATGGTCCTGTCACAACATTTTTAATCCATCTTGCTGCCTTCAATTTCAAAATAACCATGTTTTTCGTAAAATGTTTAAACTATTAAATGATTTCATTTGATGTGTTTTCTATGTTCTACTGTAATGACATTTGCACATAAATACATTTAGTTTTTATGTTGATTTTACACAGCGAGCTAACTATTTGGGAATTATGGTTGTATGTTTTCATGTTTTAATGGTATTTTTTAGATATTTTTTGCCTATTTTTGAGAGTGTGCTGATTCAACTTGGTCCAGCACAGCCAGGGATGGAAGCCAGTAGTTGGAAAGATGTTTGAGGTAATAAGCCCACGCTCTGGTTTCACAGTGGTCGGTGTATGAAAACCAGGCAAGTGGATGTGGTTGGACCAAAATGGTGTCTGGTGGGCAACAAGGGCTTGGCTGATGTTAAACCTTTGTGTCGACTACGATTTCCTGTTTACTGATGCCTGTATTTTTAGACTGTGTTTTTGAGACTGAAGCTGTGTCCCACTTCTTCTCTTTATTTTGGTATTTCAGTCTACGGACAACCACAGCAGGGGACAGACGGCTAGACTCTGAGGCAGACTTAGACAAACATGATTATGACAGTATACTGTAGTAACTTTTTTGCATTCTTGGATTGTAGTTTGACAGAACTATAGAAATTCAAACCTTGTCTTGTGTGTTGTGTTTCCAAAGAACAAGCACGACATGACTTTTACAAACCTTGTGTAACCCTTTAGTCCGAGTGAGCCGGACAGTCTCAGAGTCCTTGGCCCTGTTTTACGTCTAACAGTTTTAGGTCATTCCGATGCCAAGTCACTGAGCAAAACTACGCAGATGCCTCGCTGTTCCATACCAGGCTGGACTTTTCCGGGGCAAACCTTGAGTGGGAACGTGGCCAGAAGTAGTGTGTGAGGTACGTAGTGAAAGTGACCAGCGTTAAAGAGCTTGTACTTTTAAAAAAGGCCTTATAGTGAGTGACACAAAAAAACAAATCATGCACTGGTCCAAGCCACAACTAAACTCAGGCCAGGCAGACACATTAAATAAAGGCTCTAGAACGTTACAGTTCTCAAAGGTATTCTTAGCAAAGAAACTGATGCACTCTGACCAAACCAGAGGGAGAGGGAGAGACTAGAAGAGATTTAGACAATTACCTTCTTGCAGGGACAGGGAGGGATTAGCTGAGTTTGCGTTTCACGGTGTCATGAAGGGAATTAGGCAATGAGACAACCTGCTAGGTGCCCAGCCAAACTCACTAGAACAGACAAGCCTCACATCTCGCATTGAGCATTTCTTCAAGGTTTGCCCGTAAGGCACAACCATGGTTGACTAGAAGTGAGACACTAGAGTGTGTACCATCTGTATGTCCCATTTCTCTGCCTCACCTCTAAAGCCACGGTGCACTGAGTGTTTTGGAAATTGGAGAAAGCTCAGCAGCATGGTGCCTAAGTTGAGGCAGCTTGAAAAATTTTTGACCTTGAACCTCTGCATTCCTGGTTTAGCGAGTATACCTAACCGCACGGTAATAGAGGCTTTGACGCCGTACTGTGTTTTGTTTTCATGCCGACTCTGGCTCAGCTGTAGTGTGCTGCCATTTCAGGTGCTCAAAGGAAAGTATAATTATTCCCCTGCCTGCCACCCTCCTCTCTGTGCAGAGTTCCTGGGGTCCACCATGTTGGCATCGATGTGAGTGTACACAATGTGCTCAGACTGGTCTCCTGGCAGCCTGACCCTTTCAGCTTTATCTGCATCACAAGCTGACTTTAAAGGAATATATGACCTGTTAGCATGACTTGGGCCTGCATTACCTCACTGCACACTTAGATAAAATCAAATCAAGACAGCAAATACAATGAGTCAGCAGGAAATGAGTGAAGGGGAGTAATGATAAGAGTTTTATTCATTTCAGAGTAGGTGTAGCTGTTCTCTAGTTAAACTCTGTGATGTGTGACAGGTATTTAAAAGACAGAATCCTGGAGTACAATAATGTGCCAGGTCTGAGGACAAGCAAGAAGGTTAAAGATAAGAAAAAGGTTATTTAAACTCCTCCATGTGCAACATCTAAATCGTACATCGATCCCTAAAGGATGCAAATGTGAAAGAAACATGCCGAGGAGTTCTGGGCTCGCTAAACCAGTTCAGTCAAAAGATCCAGGGGAAGACCATCCCTCAGTGTGACTCAGTATCCATGATCTGCTATGAAATATTAAATTAACTTTATTGGAGGGTTATATAATACGGAGCTCCTGTTCTTTTTCACAGGTAATTTGGTTGAAAAAAAAACAGATTTGACTAAAATGTAGCTAATTTGATGAAAGTCTAAATGAGAACTGGAAACTCTAAACTTCAAATGAAAGGCGATCTGTTGCTCATCTAAACATTCAAGTCCGCACTTTTCTTTAGATCGTGTGCTCTTCTGGCACAATGAAGTGTTCAAAAAACTAAATAAACATAACTAACCCATTAGAAATACTTCAATTACCAGTTTTCAATTTGTGTCTTAAAAACTCACTATGTACAGTAGAGATTATGCTAGGATCACTCACCTGGACGATGTCTAGAACCATTCCAGCTGCCACTGTCCCAAACCCGGCCAGCAGGAAGGGGACCACCACCTGCAAGCCAATGGAAAATGAGGTCTCCTTTAGGGGTGCTGGTGGTTCAGGGCTCTGGTCGGTGCTGGTATTGTCACTCTCGTTGCTCTGGCTTGCATTTTCCAGGAGCGCATCTTCCTCACGCTGACCTTTGGCATTGGCCCGGCAATCCATTGCCACCACAATCTCCGACCTCTCCTCATTCTCCCCAGTCTCATTGGTCCTCTCTGTGAGAGACGTGACTTCTGTTAGCTCGAACTCAACCCCGGTCCCAGGGCTCACCTCCTCAGTGCCTTTGGTAAGGATCACTGGGTGGACGGAGCAGTTGGAGTTGAGGAAAGCCGGGGTCAGTGGTCCTCCCTCCCTCTTCGTCTCAATGGCCCCAGAGGACATGTCGATGTCAGGGAGTTTGTCTTGTTCTTTCGACCAAAGTACCATGCGGAAGCCTTTGGAAGACAGTTGTCTTGACGGGAAAAAAGGTCAAGAAAGGCTTGGCCTAACAGTTTTGGGGAAGTCAGAATATAATTCTGATCTGGCTTTGAACCTGATCAGTTGATTTATCCCATTAAAGAGCCTTACACAGAGTGGGGGTCGCTATTAAAGACCAGGAGAAAACTGCTCTGTAGCAAAAAACCTGCAGCAAGGCACATGCAGCCTGCATCTGCAGAGCCCGTGTTCCTGTCGGTGCTTTGGGAGCAAGACCAGTATGTTCTCCATTCACTGCAAGGTGCTCAGGGTAGACCGACAAAAAAAAAAGAACACATACTGGTTCAAAGCAGATGATAAATCAATAATTTCAGGGACTCACCGCAGAAACCCCTCTCCAGTCACTTGTAAGTTGTTTGGAGTTCAGTACACACTAAAGGAAAAAATAAAATCACAGGTCTGAAGTGTCCAAATTCCAGCACAGACTGGTCGTGGTGTGAGTCCACTGATTATGTCAGACTGGTTGGTGTACTGGGGTGGAAATGTCTCACCTTACACCACGTGGCTGTGGGGAGGTTTTCAAGAGAGATATTTATAGATCTGCTGTATAAGGATTGAATTACCGGCTTCAGAAAAGTACCTCTCCAACCAAAGCAGACAGTCACCTGGGAAAAAATACATGGATTAATGATTCATTCTTAAATGTGATCATTCTGCAACCCATTCCAGCTTCACTTCCAAATATCAGTAGGTAAACCTAATATCAGTTCTACAGTTAGGAAACAAAACAGCAACACGGGGACTTCGTAACTTTCCCTTTAGGTCTAAGTGTCTAGAGTACAATAACATATACACACCTGAATACTGAATATGAGCCATGTTCATTTTCATGTAACAATTCTTATAGCATAATGTGCAAATTTTACATCAGCCAACCAGTACTTTTTATTTTGGTGTTACTAAGGTGGATGGTAAAACTCCTTAAGTACCACAAAAGTACTGTGTGTTACTGTAATATTACAATATTTAAGGCAAAAAATTATTAAAAATAAAACTTTTCTTTCCACTGACATAATGGCTGAAGAGAGAAGAGTGGTTAAAAATATTCTACCATTAATAGAGGTGCTGCGTACATCCTCCGGAACTGTAAATTCATAATGCAAAGACATTTCCTAGTGTACCTTTCAAAATAAACACCAGTTCCCCGCTAGTTTATTAATTCAAATGCGTCGAATCCACTATCAAATTCTAAAAAAAAAATTAATAAGACAGGCCCTTATGTCTAAATGAGTATACATTAACTTGCAATCACTGGAATAATCAGCCGACTAAAATGCTTTCAGAAGAGCATCGCCACCTGCTACAAAAGGAATTAAACATCTGATGAGGCAATGCTCCTCTTCCTGGAAGCGAGTGTGTGGCCTAATCTTTCTTTCGTTGTTTCCCTTAGCCATAAAAGAAAAGACACAGACATTTACAACAAAACTCCTGTTTAGTAATGAGGTTGGCACAAAATGACATACTGCACTTAAAGTCGGTCGGTAATAAGCCTGGGTGAGCTCTGGTGTGGTCTTCTATTGTGAAGAGAGCCTCTCAAATCAAACTTGATCTCACTTCAGCTGGGGTTCGGTTAGTTCCCCATGAATGGGACCTGCCAACACGCAACGGATGACATGTTGTACACAGGACCGGCATAAATACTTTTATTTTGAAAGCCAATCTTCTTGCTTCCAGCCTACTCTGTCGCTCGCTTGACGCATTCTCATCCGCCTGCATGTGTTGCGACATCCGCACACAGACTCTGGTTTCCCCACGCTGAAACAATCCTCTGTTTAGTAGTCAGGACCAATACCACCCGAACCCAACATGGCAAAGGCGTAAATTAGTGCTCCCCTGGTCAGGGCTGAATAGACGAGCCCTCCTATTCTATTCTGTTGCTCACTTAAACAGGGCAGAAGTCTTTCTGTTCCAACACCGGGCAGGAGCCCATGTCACTGCCGCTATTACCGCTATTTGACATATGAAAAACAACGCAACGGCACCACACACATCCTTTATGTGTCCTCATAATTCAGATACACCTACAGTGCAAACTTGGCTTTCTGAAGTGTGACTCAACATTCCGTTAGATGAAGCACTTCTCACAGACGGTCGCTTATTCTGTTACTCTGTATCAAATAACGGCTGAAATGTGCAACAGGTTGTCAGATTAAAAACAGCTCACCAGCTGTGGTTACCTTGTAGCGTCGGCGGTCCGACAGAGACGCGGCGGAAGACCCGGTGTGACGATCAGTACGAGCGCAAGGACTCCGTGTGGCTGCTGCATGGATCCTCAACCTCTTGGTAACCCGCTCAAGCTGAGGCGTGGACGCCGGTGCGCACGCCTTATGTACGGTACCGGCTCTGCACTGTTGCCTTTCAATGGTTAACGGTGGTTAATGGTTAAACCCTCCCTCCCGCGCGGTTAAAGGCTGTGTCCCAGTCTCTCCCGACCCTGTCACATTTCACCCGTCCAGTGGCCCCCGCCGCCCGGCTGCTTGGATGCGCATCTATAATACACCCGTCCGGTGCAGGGGGCCAGGAAGCCACAAGACGGGCCCTCCTTCCACACTCTGACGATACTTACCCCCCTCCCCTTCCCTCTATTACTACCCCTTGTCTCCATTGCGCACAAGCACGTCTCCTCCCTCCGCCCCACTGTGTGTGGAAATTTGTGGCTGTGCGGTGCCAGTCTCCTCCGCAAGCCTACTAATTTACTACCGCGGGGCAGATATACAAGTTTTTATTTAACAATAGGCCGAAATTTCTGAATGAATGGGCACAACATTAGTACAGCACATCTGAGTTGACTGAGGGGATTTTAGCTACTGATCTAACAGAACAGGTGAAAGTTTTGAAATTAAGTGACCTGCAGCTGAAAGAAACAGAGATCTGGCATTGAAACCTTTGTATAACACTGATGTAATATTAAAGAGAATAGTATCAATAATGCTAATCTGCAAAATCAGCAAGTATCTCCAAGAGGGACCTCTGCAGTGACCTTACCTGACTGGGAGATAAAAGTTACCCTGGAGTTTGACCCAGGGTGCAGTCCAGTATAATCAGCATGTGAACACAAACTAAACAGAATCACTTTGAGTAAACAGTATAGTACAAGACAATAGAGTACTAACAATTTTAGTAGTATCAGAAATACCAATGATCCCAGTTTGGTTGGACATTGCTGTTTGAGTGCACATTGGTAATTACAGTGCTGGGTACAGAGACCTATGTGGAGTTCCCCAAGGCTCAATCTTAGATCCCCTTTTATTTAATATTGATATACTTCAGTTAAGCTAAATTATGCAAAGCAATGAATCATAATTATACAACAAACAACCTTAAAGCCACTACAGTCCATCAGATTATCTACACGTGCATTGAACAAATCACTGTTTCAGTGCTAAATCCAGAGAAAACTGAAATGTTCATCTTTGGTGCAAAGAACAGAGTATTCTTCTCAATGCTCTCATTTCATTCCCTATGTTTACATCTTGACTGATCTTCATATCTTTTATTATTTATTCACAAGTTGTTTCAATTTTCTATTTTAACATATTTTTAATAACCTGTAGTAATCTGTATCCACATAATATATATTAATATAACGTCCTCTAGAATACAGAGGCTCTTTTTAACTAAAGATTGCATAGTATGTGTGTTGTTATCTGATAAATTGCATGCTGCCTCAGCCTCCTCATGTAACTCCTAGAAGAGCAACAGCTCTAACAATGTCCCCAGAGAACCTGCAGCTTTGTTGTGCTGTATGGTTGTTGCTATACAGCCCCTGTGTTGAGCATCAGCAGCCCAGCATCGCCCAGAGAGCAGAGATTACAATCCAGCCACATCTCCTTTCACCCATACTGGCAGTAGCCAGCTTACACAGCATAAACATCCAGTAATGACAGGGGAAGGAGAGTCAGTCGCATAACAGTGCACTGAGGTCTGTGGGTGGATGTTTGGGGCTTTTTATCCAGACATGTAAGAGAGCAGCAACCTGTGACTTGCTTGCACTATTACTTACACTAACTTTAATAATGTCGACAGGTCACCTTTTCAAATCAGGAACAGCTAACATTTATGTGGGTATACACTGTTTCGTTTTGAGCTGTCCCAGACAAAAGATGGTGAGAGAAGTTCAAAGACAGCCTTTGTCACACTGGAATATGCAGCACTTATTATTACTAATAATTTCTGGCAACCAAAGAAAATGTGATTAATTACAAAATGTTTTCACTTTCCCTTTAATTTAATGCTGCATGTGGGCTTTTTTCTAGATGATCTAAGAGACACAATCACACTCTGCAACTCTGAAACTAAACATGGAAAATGTAAAGGACTGTAGCCTCAGAAATGTCACCAGACTCACAGACATACAGTTGAATTTACTTAGTCATCTGAATATTTTTGCTGCATGTAACATTAGATCTTCCAGATGAAAGAGGGTTCTTCTGGGTCAGAACAATTTTCCAGAGGCTCAGATCAATGTTCAAACATTTAACTAAATATGTTAACTCACATACAGACAAACACATAGACATGCGATCATGGAATATAATATCACAGCCACACTGTCATTCATTGATTGGGCAGGAAGTTTTTCTGGCTGAGTAACAGGGAAATGTAGGAAAAATGGTAAAAAACATTTACTAGTAGTGATTCAAAGTCTAACTGCAGTTCTGTAATGTGCTTTTTATTATCCTCTCTAACTGAAGCAGTGTTATGAATTAATAAACATTCATTCATTCATTCTTCCATATGTTGCCTGCTTTTGGACATTCTTTTATTAAGACATCCAAAAGCAGCACTGATGTCTGGTGTCTAATGTTTTCCATTATAAAAAAAAACATACATATCCAAATATAAATTATTTCTTACATTATTTTCATTATTATATTAATATTAATTAGTATTAGTCACTTGATGTTAGCTTAATAGGGCTGGGGCAGGGGGAAGTGGGAAAGAAATGGCTAAAGTGCTTATGCTAATTTTGGCTTTAATGCTAACGCTGCTGATCTGCTTATGAGTTGTTGACTCACATTATAAGATATGATTTGAACTTTACACTATGCTAATGTCAGATGTTGTATTTACACTTTTATAACTAAACTTCCTATTTTATCCAAATGATGCTAAAATATGACTAAATGAACAATATCTGCATGTAGCTAGTGGTTAGCTGTTTACATTTGTTTTACAATTTAATTTCTAAAGTATTGAAGCTCAGTCTATTGAGGACTATTGTGGAAACTTAAACCTGATCACCTCTGGAATCCAGTGTAACTTTTAGTGGCTAGAGCTAACATCTGTGGCAGTGAAGTATGCTACAAGCTAAACAACAGAGCCCCCACTGAACTTACCCTGCTTATCTACTGTATTTCAATTAGCAAAAATGTCTTGTTATAGCAGAAAAAGCAAAGCACGTATTACTGATAGCTCTAATATATTTCCTGTCACAGCGCCATGACAGGGTGTCAGTGAACCAGGACAGTTAAAGAAGCTAAATGGAATTCAGCCTCAGTTAACGTCAGTCTTCAACAGTATTGCTTAGCTCCCTTGGCAAATTATTTCTACAGAAGTTTATTTGAATTCATATATTTTAAGCACTTAATAACCTTCAATGAGTAGTAGAGTAGTATACCCAGTGTATATGTATAGATTCCCCTGTGCATGTGTTTCTGGATGGTACACTGGCTTGGAGCTGCACATTAAATGCAGCCCCGTGGCAATACAGGCTTGGAGAATGGTGTGTCCTGAAGAGGATTCAGGAGCCAAGAGGATTCATTCTTAGATACAGTGCACATCATACAGTACTGTTTGTCCTATTATCATTTATCACTGCCAAGCTAAACAAGATGCTCTTTGTTTTCCTATGAAATAAACAAGACTAGATACTGGTGAGTGTAAAAGATGCTACATTGATGAATACAATAAGAATTTTTCTTGTTTCTGTCTTGTAGATTCTCTTGGTTTCATTCATTACATCATACGTCTACAAATGTGGAAAATATAAAGAGTGGTACATAAAAGCGTTGCAAAAGAACATGTAATTACAGTTGTTTGGGCGCTACAGTATATAAATAAACAATCTGAATAAAATTCTTGTGTCTTTTAAATTATGATTGCTCTTGCTAACCATTGTAAGTGCAAGTAGTCACACACCACTCAAACCATGTCTCACTTGAAAATATCAGGTTGTTTACACGATTATCCACAACATTAATACCACCTGGTCCTCACCTTGTCATTTCTGGATATTTTAAATCTTTCTGCTTGCATCGTTCACTGCTGCTGCTGTCATCCAACCCCAATTTCAATAAGGTTTTCAAATCTCATCAACCCATATTTTATTTACACTAGAACATAGAAAACATATCAAATGTTTAAAGTGAGAAAATGTTCCATTTTAACAAAAAGTAAGGTCATTTTGAAATGAATGGCAGCAACATGTCTCAAAAAAGTTAGGATGGGGCCATGTTTACCACCATGTAGCATCCCCTCTTCTTTTAACTACAGCAGCCACTGACTGCTGGTGCAGGCAGCGTTAGCTCACTCAGTGGTGATGTAGGTCCGATTACATAAGGAAATACAGTGTAGTAAGAGATCCTGCTGGTTGATTTTATAACCCACTTTTCCAAACCAGGAAGTGAGGTGAGAACCGAACACAAAATAGCATCGGGCCCCCGCAATGCTTCAGCAGAGTGGCTGTCCCTGGCAACGCTCAGGCGGTCTGTGCCAGTTTTGGGCCACTTCTATCCTCAGGCTTCTTTGAGCCAAGAAGAATGTCAGGGGGGTGTTTTGGAAACTGTCCCTCTGCTCAGGATGAATGGCTGTCCACCACACCCCCCCACACACTCTCTCTCCCATCTCTCCAACCTTCCTCCTCTACACACAGAGCAGCAGCAGAAAACTGCCACAGGCCCGAGTTTAAGTGTTCACTTCATCTTCTCATTCTCGTGCGAGTCATTCCATGAGTTCTGCTACTAATCATCAGGAGACATTAGCTTGAAGGACATTTTACAACTTGGATCTTATTTTTGTTTTTGTGAACAACATTAGATGAAGCTGTCACACACCTGATCCAGGTAATCAGCAGTGGGTAGCTGGAGGACAAACAGGGTAGCAGTCCTTGAGGAAGGTTGGTCAAGTCGTGGGTGCAACGATAAATATGAAAACAGTGAACGTGAGAGAAATACGAATGGCTGGTAGCAAAGTAACCCACTATCAAAATATGACTTTATATCTTTTACAAACGAGCAGAAACAACATAGACACAATCTGATATTCAAAACCTCATTTGATTACTTACTTACTCACTAATATGTGTTACGGATCTATTAGAAAAAGATCTAAAAAGGTATCAGTATATCTTGAGTTGAACATCCAGCTGTCTAAACACTGAATTACCATCAATTCATATGTTAGTGATTCAGTTGTATTCAGAACATTAGGACGAGCTAGTTCACTGTTATGGAAACCCTGTATACTTAGCTACATATAGAGCGTAAACTCTAGTTATTAGGCAGTTATTAGGAATGACTCTGCATTTTTAGAGCTTTACTTTCTACTCCATCGTTTAACAAGGTGAACACAAGTTAAAGTAAGGGGAAACACACTGCGATGGGGGAACACTTACCACCAATAAGACCAGCTCTGCTGCCCTCATAACTCTCCCTGCAGGTTGTGGGGGTCTCTCCACAGTGTACAGACCAACATTCTGGCTCAACTTTGCCCTACTGTACTTACTTCACTGTAGTGTACTAGTTTGGTGCTCACAGTTTTCTGTGCAATGAGGGATTATTCTGACTCCATTTGTTTATTTTGTACAAAATAGTAGTTTGGATTATCTCTCCAAACTGTTTGTTTCCACTTGTGTCTGAACATATGGAAATTTATTGTAGTGATGTTTTCATGGTATGTTATGTTCTTTTCCGAGCACATTATAATGGAGAGAGATCAAAGCTACAAAAATTAACATTCAATTTAGGATGAAATGTAATTGATGATTAAAATGTGACTGTGTGTGTGTGTGTGTGTGTGTGTGTGTGTGTGTGTGTGTGTGCGCGTGTGCGTGCGCATGTGTATGGGCGGGTGAAGAGTAACCTCCTGCAGGCAGCACATGGTTCACCCATTAAACAAAACACACATGGAGAGATGGAGACAAAAATAGTTTGTCTGAGATCAGAGAGCAGTGTGGAGCAGACTCTTAAAGGTCCATACTAGTGTGGGTCTTTTGAAAGACAATGCAAGACACAAATGATACATTCATGCATGCGGCATGTTTAATTAGAGTACTGCCTGCCATGAAAGTTAGTGACAGAGCCTTCTGCAGCTTCTGCAGCATGGAAACAGAATAACAGTTAGCATGGTTCTGTCTGAGGTTACTTGAGCTGAGGTACCAGCACTCAGTGGTTCCTGGATTTTACTTAGCACTTAGATTGACTGTCTAGTCAGTGTAAAAATTACGAGTTGTTGTTTTATGGTGGATCATCTATCAGACTATTTCTTAGGGAGTTCCTGTAAAAACAGTCTCGTTATTTGCTCCCCAGAAAACCACAAATGAAAACAACTGGCATATAAAATGTTAATTATAACTCCTCTCACTATAACTGAACTTGTTCCCAGTGCTATTTTTCACCGTCCTCGCCCACTTTGGAGACATAGATGGCACCGAACCGAGTTCCAGTTCCAACCAAATCTGGAAAGATATGAAAACATGAACAAATCCTCGATTTAGCAGGAGTCACTAACTGCTATGATAATATACTACTGCCTTTGATACTTACCTTAAACTGCTTCGCAGGAAATCAGTACATGTAAGATGTAAGTCAGTAAATGTGAGTTCTTTTCTTGTCACCAGATGTTGTCTGAGAGTTTACATCTGTAGTACTGAAGTGCAGATAGTAGCTTGGTCCAACCATCGAGTGATATCATATCATAGAAAAGAAAAGAAGAAACACAGAACCGGGCTAGTTGGTTCCTTTTGTTTCTTGCCTTTGAGCTAAGCTAAACCTTTTACTGGTGCTAGCTACATATTCAACACAGAGACACAAAAATTTTAATCTCTTTTAACTCTAGAAACATATTCCAGCATGTACTATAACATAGAGAGTGAAGGTCAAAGGCTTCTGTGATCCAGACCAGAGAGAAATATCCAGCCAGAAAGGGTCAGTTCTTTCTGCTGTGACGGTTCCTACTGGTACACTAACTGAACAAAAGACTAGAGTGTACTATTCGCAATGGTGTTGTTAATTTCATAGGAGAAAATCTTATCTTGATATTAATTGTATTTATAATATTTTATATTTAGTCAGGGTGTGTATCATGATTTGTATTTAATCCAAATCCTAATATATTTACAGATTTTTTATGTTTGGTCTTGGATTCAGGTTTTAATTTGGATTCATTCTTCACACCAATCACATGAACGGAATGAATGTCAAGAGTAATCATGTCAAAAGTCAGGTGGACTTTGACATGATTACCCTTCACTGCCCTGACGCCCACCACCACGCACCCATCACTGAGCTACACACACATAAAGAGAATTTCCTGCTAAAGTAGCTTTTGACTGTGTAAATACACGTGTTCCCAAAAATTATATAACAGATCGTGTTCAGATCAAATATGACCCCTTAGCAAACAACCAGAGAAACATCACAGTTGTTTTTTAAGCGTTAGAAACCTGTACTTTATTAAACTACTGTGTCTCATTTTCTACACAAATGTTATTTTTCTCAGTAGGACAACAACATATAAAAAAACATGTTTATTTTATTTGCTTTGTGAAAGTCGGTTTTGATTACAATATCATTAGGTTTTAATAATGATCATTTGAATAACTTGACATACTCCTGCTTTCACAGTGGGGTTCGATAAAGTCTTATTATTATACTGCATTGTTGTTTATGTATGTTATCTGCATCTGACAAAAAAAGATTTGTTGTCAAGTAAAGCAACAGTATGATAATACTGCAGTACAGTAACATATTGTAGGGTATTAGTACAATATTTACTTCTAAAATGTAGAAAAGTTTAAATATGAAGTAGCACTTTAGTACTAAATCAGTACTTAATATAATGTAGTTACTTTGCACCACTGATTCAAAAGATATGTCCAAGAGCTAATCGTGAATATTTAAATGTCCGAGATGGCAGAAAAAGCGCACGCGCAAACTCATTGTTGAAGTAAAAATGCAAGAACTTGCTCAAAAAAGTAAGTGTAGTACCACTGGTGAAAGTACAAAAGGACGTATGTAGAATGACATTAAAGTACAAGTATTTTACAATTACACTTAAGTACAGTACTTGAGTAAACATACTTAGTTACTTTCCACACTTAACTTTCCCCTAAGTGTCTCTCTGCTGCTTTGTCACAGTTAATGTGGAAAAACCACAGAGAGGAATACAGGAGTCATAAAAAGTGGTCCCTAACACGGAGCTGGCCTCACTCGAATGCAATCAGCCTATTTTAGACTGGGTGATGACTAAAATGTGTGTGTGTGTGTGTGTTTGTTTGTTTGTGAGCCATTTATTGAGCAAAATTTACTCACAGAGAAAATCAGCGATGTACAGTAGAGAAAGTGGATCAGCTTTACCTTAAGTGCCTTAGCAGCTATTAGTACACATGGCTGCTTCATTCTGAGTACAGCAGTTACTGCTACTTTACATTAATTGTTTATGAACCACTGACCCTTTAGTGCCTATTAACCTAAAGCTTTTAAGAAGTGGCAGACGTTTATAACAAAAACAAATCTGACACATTACAAATGAAAGCCTTGTCATAGTCAGTGAATAGTAGAGGTGCAAATTCTGAATCTCTTGTTCTGTTCAGCTCAAAAGTTCAGTCAAGCTAACTAACGCGACACATGAAATGCTAATGGTAAAATGACTAGAATACACAAAGTTAGGCCTTGCAGGTGCAGGGACATATTATTCATCAGATGGCTCATGAAATTACATTTTGAATTCTTTCAATTTCATATAAAACTAAAATTTAAATCTAATTGCATATAAAACTGAAAATTTACAGAATAATGACTTTGATCTTTATCTTAATAGGTGTTTCACTTTGCTCTGATGCGATCACTATATGCATGTTTACATTTAGCTTAAGTAAGTGAACTGACTTTGAGGTTCTCCATAATAAAGTAGTATAAATGACATTATTGCCTATGATTACTATTATTAAGTGGCCTGTTGTTAGACTGTGTAATGAGTCAATGCAGGTCTCACAAGCTCATTTGTGTTCATATATGTTATTACTGCCATCTAGTGGAAAACAAGTATAATACAAGACACTGATTCCATTTATTCCACTGAATATTTACTATTCATATCCTCCACATTACATGACATGATTGGCTGTGCAACAGAACAGAGACTGATCATGTTGTAGCATAAAATAAAACATTCAGAAGATGAATTCTTAACAATGAAAATTTCACAGCTTATCTGAGGCTATAATGAAAACGAACATACTATCATTTAGTAGAATGACTGTAAATGTGAAGTCCTAAAAACTAAACTGTGACACCACAGCCTGAGTGAAACACTCCAGTGACGATTGTTACTACACAGCACACGCTGCACTAACTACAGAAAAAAACAATAACTGTATTGCTGCCGGAATAAAATGTGTTTTGCTTGGTCGGTTTGTTTGCCTATAACAGCAGTGCGGTAATCACTTATACATATTATCATTCAATACACCTTTGATATATGCAATATATTCAAACAGATGTATGATCATGATCAGAAATGTGCACTGTTACAGCACAGAAGTGAGAAAATACAGCATTCTCAGTGTAGTTACAACACTAATTCTACATTACACTAGGAGTTATTGATGGTGCATCAGCTCCCACTCAGTGTTAACTGCTTTAGTGCAAATATTGTTAAAGTACAGTTCGCTAGCAAACGTTCCTCATCTACAGTATGCCTGTTTTTTGCCAGGTGCTATTAAACTATATACAAAGATTGCAGTCATGTCAACCAATGTAAATTGACCTTTTATGTGGAAATTGTCAACAATTACACACAGAAGATCTATAAATAAACACACTAACAGTGAAAAAACAGACAAACAACAAGAAATGCATATGTAATAAGTCATCCATCTAGCTTCTGTCCATATTCTAGACATAATAGCTACAAAATATTCTCTTCTCAAGTGTGCACTACAACGTACAATCCGGAGGGGTTACATACCACAAGTATCAAGAAGTCGGTATAAAGAAAGAGCCAGCTCCTCCGGCTTCATGTGCGTGAATCCCAGCAGGGGGCACTGTTAACCGTTACATTACATGAGAAACTCTCAGTACTTTCAGTGCTTCCGAGATTTTGCAGTACAGTCAAATTCAGGAGGATTGTGTAGAAGAGAGAAAGTGGACTTGCTGATGTGCTGTGTTCATCTGGTGTGGCTACAGATACTCTTCTTCCTTTACATACAGGATCTCATGGGCAGAGCTGGGAACCTGCGACAGAGAGAGACAAAGAGTGGGTGTCAAAAGAGAGGAATATTTAAATACTAGCATGTAATTCTAAAGAAAATCAATCAGGTACTATATTCCTGCTATAGTAACAAGTCGCTAAAGAACATAACATAACCATGGGACTTGACTGATGCCTTTTCCATTCATAGTGACCCTAGTATAAAAATAATACGTCCTGGTTTAGAAATTGGTCATTGCCATTCATTATTTAATATGAAAGACTATCTTGAAACTCGCATCCAAACTCGGTCACTTTCATCAGGCTGGAGATTCATCACAAGGTGGGGCTTCTCTGTTCTTCTGCAAATGCACAGGGACAAATAAACTAATAAGTCACGATGTCAGCCTGTGATTACATAACTGCAAATGGCTGATATTTAATTATATAAATATGTAAGTGTGTGAAAGTGTCCATGTGCAGTTTATCTACACCGGTGATAAAGAGATGAGTCAGTCTCTGTTTAGGTAGTTGTGCATGTTGTCACATGACCTTATGGTGTTGTCGGTGGTAGCAATTTAGTTCCCGTCCGACTAGATTTAGTTTTTTTTTCCTAAAAGCAACTAGGAGCATACGTGACTAGCGACTCAGCCACTTCTTGGCCAGACATTAGCTACTTTACGTGAGGTGAGTTATTAAAATGTGTCAGTAAATGTTCCCTGCTCCCTCACCGTCTGTGTTCAGTGTGTGTGGGAGCAGCAGCCAGAATGAAGCGTGAATGAGCCACCAACACTTCATCCTGTTATTTGTCCCTATAAACTTCTTCTACTTTCATTTTGTTAAACCTACTTTAAAGTTAAATTTAACGTGACTATTTAGGTTTAATCTAGATTTTTCAAAGCATTCTTTTAAAAGCGTTAGTTCATTTTAATGTATGGAATCACTCTCTCTCACTCTATCCATGATATGAGGTATTTTTTATGTGTATTTACTTGAAACTACATCTCAATATATCGTGAGTTATGTCTCAATCACAATAATTGCAATATGCCTTAATAACCAAATCATGCAGCCCTACTATGTTTTGATGAAGTAGCCAAACTGCAGCTACCACTGGTACTACAACGTCTATGTACATGTTCATGTACATGGATCAGAGATGCTGTTGAATCTCTTGCAACCCCAACTCAAATACGTAAATAACAACTACTACCTGAAGAGGAGAAGTAGGGCTGGGTGGAGCAGAGTGGATTACGTCTCATGTTAGAGCCACCAGCTTAAGTAGCATATTGTGCCTTTAATTTCTTACAATGAGCTTGACCTTTTTATGTATCTGATGCTCAGCAGATACGCAGATCTTAGCAGTACTTGTCTGTTCAGCTTATTATTCAGTGCTGCTCAGCAGATTCATTCATGATTTTAGGCACCACATACATCTGAACATCTGCAGTTTTTTGCTTATTGAACACAATCTCCTGATGAGTTTTTAATAACAACTGATCTCAATAACAGTGTATAGTGTATAGTCAAACTGTTCAAAAGTTTTAACTTCATTTTAAACACCTAATTTTCTTTTGCCAGATTTTTTTTCCAGATTTATTTTGAAACCTCTGCTCTGGTGAAGGTTGGACTAGAAGCGTCTGAAACTCCTGACACTGTGGCTCTGATAGTGTTTGCAGCTTGTTTCCATTAATGACCTTGTATGAGTGTGTTTGTTTTATGATGTTGGGACACCTTGGGTCATTCATAAGTAGCTCTTATGCAATTTTCCTCAGCATATGTGTTTTTTTAGGCTGCACTTTTGCAAGCTTCCTGCCACTGGCAGAACTTGATTGTATCTGTGCGTGAGAAGGTGGGGACTGGTGCACAGGTTGGACCAAAATAGTGTTAGTGTTAGAACCTAGTTAGTTTTTTATTACACAGCAACGGAAATGATAAACTCAAAATATACAGTATTTATATCTTCTCATATACAATTGCTGATTTAGCATGGAGGCCATGCGTAATTTTGGCACAGCAGCAATTAATTATTCATAATACACACACACCGCGACAGGACTGGTCTGGAATTAAGTTAGCAGCCATGTTTAAAACTATTTGCAGGCTTTAACCATCAGCTGCCTGTTTATTCTTTGACAGCAAATTATGGTGATTTGGATTAATAATATGAGTGTATTCTTTATGTTTTCATTTTTGAACTTCCTGCCATAGAGAGACCTCAGTCTCACTCCCTCACTTCAAGTGGATGAGAGGACCTGATATGGTTGGTCATTATTGACTCCTGCCCTGTCTCCACCTGCTCATAAAGCCAGTAATAACAAATTCTGCCTGTCCTCCACATTGTTCCTTGTTGAGCTCTGTGGTCATAAAAATTGCAAAAAGAGATTGTTGGACACGCCCATAAAGCCTTCACCCAGAGATATTAGGCCGCCATTTTTACTGCGCCTGTGGCTTCAGGAAAATAAGGTCCCTTGTCAAACTGTACGCTTTGAAAAGTATTTGTCTTTATATCAGCTTCTCTGGTCGCTGTGCAAAATATTTTTGGCCAAATGAGAATTTTCTTCCAAACAAGATGGCAGCTAACTGGCTGGTCCCGTGACTAGATTTAGACACTAGAGAGTTGATAAATAATCTCAGACACCTTAAATTAAGATGGATTTTGTCTGAACTTATTTTAAATGTGTATTCCACATGTTTGCTGCATTAAATGTAAAATCCTCACACTGAAATACTGAATCCATTCATAATGGTGTGGCATAAAGTCTTGGGACAATTCCAGTTGAGTCTGATGCTTCAGCAACAGCTATGTCTTGCTTTTATGTTACTGCAATTGTATGACATACAACAATAGGACAACAGAACTGTGCAGGTGTGACACTTATGAACAGACGTGCAGTGAGTAGGTAAGAGTGTTTTACAAACACAGCACTACAGTGTCAGTCCACATGAAATCATCGCCAGCTGTGGAGGGCACTCTGCATTTGAGTCTATCAATAAACAAGACAAATAAACAAGTTTTTGAACAGTTACCCTCTGCCAACAGGGACACTAATGTATGCTTTAACGGTGATAATAATTACAGTTATTCTGTTCTGCAGAACTGACGTACCTGGTTGACCCCTCCCACCACCAGGAGGCGGTCTCTGATGACAATAGAAGAGGCGGAGCATCGAGGGAAGGTCATGGGAGCCAACCTCTCCCACTTCTTCCTTTGAGGATGAAAGGCCTCTACTGTGTCCAGCGCTGAGGGTTCATGACCTGAAGAGCGCAGGATGACACACAAACATTGGAAATATTATTACAGCTTTGATTAGAGTAGCTTTATGTCAAGAGGAAAGGCCTATTCATAGTACATGTTCTGAAGGATGCATACACATACAGAGACATGTCTCTATTTCTACTTCATTTAGGGTTACCTATACAGAGGTACAAACATGCTTAGTACAATACATTTCTGGTGGGTGGCAACAGTAAGACAGAGGGTTCTTTCCATTTCACTGAGCTATGTGGAGAAATTAAAGAAATAAAGTAACATGTGTAACCACTGTGCAGTGTCAAATGTTACTTATGTGGTACATGCACAGACTGCAGACAGTTGGTACAGAAACATGCTTTTGGGCCACACAAACTCATCTGTAGAGAGTCCGTCCCGAAGTTTACACCATGGATACAGATGTGGACACACAAACATGGAAAGTGAAAATGAACTGATATCAAATACATGATCATGCAAGTGACAAAGGTAATAGTGAGGTTTAAAAGAAGTTGTCAGAGGTATTTGTGTTGTTGGGTACAGGTGCACATGGGAAAAGCAGAAAATGTCCAACAACTTGGACTGTTTTCCTTCATGGTCTTGGTGCAATAGTATCTTGTAATGTCACTGAATACATTCGTGCAGGCCAAGTCACATATATGTCAACAAATTAGCTCAATAGACCTGTAGATTGTAACTGAAGACTGTAATTAGACAGGTTGCTTTTTGCAGGTTTTAAGATCTGATCAAATTAAGGTAAGAGGTTGTTGTCAAATACAGGCAGACAGGGTACACTGGCAATAGGTCACCCCAGGCTCCTTAATAGCGCTGTGTCTGATCAGAGCCTATGTCGAAAAGACACAGTTCCACCGCAGTTCAGTGATTTTTAATCATGTGTTCAATGTAACTTGAATAGATAAAAACTTTAAATGATGGAGAAGTACAGCTGGGGGTGAGTGCACATGAGAGTAGTACAAAAATGGATATCATTATACCCCTAAATAAATGCCTGTATTTATTTAGAAGTGACTTCAAATTCATTTTTATATCTTGTTATATTTCTTATTGATTTTGTACATTGCAAAAATAGTTTTTCTTGTTTGTAATTACTGAGAGTGAAAAACAATACCATTCTGGCTTGTCCTGCTCTCTGCAATCAACTGTAGTGAGCTTTAATGCAGCTGAATTCACGATATGATGCAGCTGCTCTCATCTGCATATTTTCCTATTGTCATTTCTCTTGTTAAATGTTGAAACTAGTGTTAAACATGACCGCAGCTCACACTGAAAGTGGCTACTGTATTAACCAAGATCCAAAGCTGAAAACACACAGTAAGATGTGGAAAATGTCATCAAAGCAACTCCAAACTATATTATAAATCATATTTAACAACGAGAGCATGATAGTGATGAGAGTTAACTAAGGTGTCCCACACTTAGTATGCGCTTTCTGTCAAGATGTTCTAATGTGAGTCATCCTCTACCAAATGGAGGCGGCATAAACATGTTTGAGCAGCAGAAGATTCAGTTTAGGATTCGTCTCTCTTACCGAGCCCTCCTGCTACTACCATCCGGCCACGCAGGAAAGCAGCAGAAAAGTCAGCTCTCCTAGTTTTCATTGCCACCATCTCCTCTGACTTTAGCCAGGTACCTACACAAGAAGAAATGACAGCTGGAGTGAGCAAGTGTGTGTGTGTGTGTGTGCAGGCTTATTAAGTCTCTGAGGTGAAGACCACCGGCACTGCAGTTCAATGTTCAGCAGGACAGGATGCTGCTGAGCTTGTTTTCAGAAAGTGACCTGCACAATCAGGTCACCCACAAGGCAGCTGCAGCCAGGACATGTACAGTACATCCACACACATACCTGACAAGGACACACAAAGGTTATACAAAGACTACAAACAGACACAGAGAGGAAACGGCAAGGTTGGAGTTAGGGTCAGATTACTACTAGGGAAAGAAATTGGGGATGCTGTTGTTAGCCTTCTGGCACACCATTTTCACAAATGAACTTGAAAGCAAAAAACTGAAATTGGTGAATAGACCAACACCAATCTAGTGAAAGATGCCAAAGAATGACAGGATCACCTCAGACACATCTATTTCTGTATCAAAGTTTCAGTCTAAATCTAACAGAAAGTTTAAAATGTCAGTTTTATTTTTGGAAGCAAAAAGTTCAAATGCCTAAATGACCACAACCTGAACTTAACAGCTAATTCAAGGCCAAGCTTCATATAGGCCTCTGCAAACCTTTAATTTTATTCCTTTAATGCCTTTATCACTGTCTTGCTCCATAACCCTTGAGGTTCAACTTACACATACCCATTTTCCACCAAACTGGTTCCAGGGCTGGTTTAAAGGTAGTGCCTAATTTCGCAAATATTCTTGTGTTTCCACTGCCAAACAACAGGCTCTCAGCCAGGAGAACCAACCTGTTCCAACCTGGCATCAACTCTTTGCTAGACTAGAACTAAGGACTGATTGCATCAGGGGCTGTGGGCAGGACTATCATGACCAACAAGATCAACAGAAGCTTTGTCCTAAACATAAAAATGTATTAGATTCATTTAACAGCAGCATAACTAAAAAAAAAACATAGTTATTGCTAATTAGCAAGCTAACTGCTAAAGCTAACACAGGCTAACAACAATGAAAACGTTTTGAACATAATTGCTGTACATAGCTAGTCATTGCTATTTCACTCAGACCCTGAAGCAGCAAAGCATCCCCACAACATTACACAGCCACCTCCATGCATGACACTCCCCGGATATGTGTCATACAGAGAAACTTATTTACTGGGAATCCACATCAAAAGTAGAAAATGCCCTATAAAAGTTCAGTTCAGTTTTACTGATTTATTAATTTTATTGACTATCTTCACCCTTAAGTAAGTAGGATGGTTTGCTCAGTAGTACAGTAGGTTGGTTTGTTCCTGGCCATATGTTGCGTTCCATGCTTTACTTTTGGTATGAGGTTGACCCTCAGCCCAGTGGTCACAATTCACCAATGCCTGACGCAGAATTCATTCAAGTACATTATAATTTAGCATTAGAATGTTTTTTATTGGAGCCTTTGTCTTGAGATTGACCATAAAAAACAGAATATGAGAAACATTACAAAGTTCATGAGATACTTTGTCAAGTAAACGGTCACACTAGTTTGCTAGTTGTGACTGTGCCAGTGTATTTTTATTTTATGGAACTTATTTCAGTAGCTGTTGCCTCTACTGAGCTTCATGTTACTGTTTAAACAAAGAGCAGGCAGGATCTTTAACTAGACTGTGAGGAGGTTTAGTAGGGAGGGTCACATAGATCACATATAGAAGACCTACATAGAAAATCACAGACTCATTCATTGGAATGAAGCCAGTCATGCAGCCAATACAGGAGGCTCCAGCAAAAGTTGGACTTGGCTTAACTTTTGTTGCATAGCAATGCAATGTCAGCTAGTGTAGTAAGGCGACACAGTAACAAAATTGCATACATGCCAGCACATATTCCTAGGGGATTACTTTGTAATGAGAGCACAGTATGTCTACTATTGTGCAGTATTTTGATACATCATAAATAAAACTACATTTCCCTTCAATGTGATATGTATAGTATCCAAACAACACATCTTAGCAAAAACTGTGTATACAGTCTGAAGCCACTTGCATATTCAGTCCCTCAAATTCCTGTCCCTACATAGATATATAATCCCAACCAACCACAAGGAGCTGCCAATACAGTGAAAGAAACATTATCCCTCAACTACTTCCCCCCAGGACATTGGTACTGCCAAAACAGGAGCTGGGAACTGACAGCAGGTGCAGCAGGATAAGAACTTTTCCTTATACAGTACTGAAATGGATGTTATCAGCATTAATCCCAACATATCTGGCATTAAAACATAATTGTCCAGCCACAGGTGGGGAAGATTATTTAAACTTAATCTTCCAAATTACCTGACACTTACCTGACACAGATAATGAAGACTGTTTTCTACAAACCTCACATGATAAAAAGTGTACTTGAGAGTGGCAAAAACAAAAACAAAGCCATCAACATAATGTTTCTTTATACAACAGATTCTGAAGAACATTTTTTAGGTTTTGCTGCTGAAAATCTTGTTTGTCTGAAGCAAACCCAAACTGGAGAGAAATGCGGCAGTGGAAGAAGGATAACTTCATCAGCGAGTAAGAGAGAGAATTAGAAAGAAGGATAGCGATAGAACAAAGAGAGAAAAAGGAAGACAGTGTCCTGCTGTATATCTTTGTCTCACTTTTCCTGGATAGTTTTTTCTCTTATTATTCCTCACACTTGTTTTTTCCACTTTCTCTCTCTGCCTCTTCTCCACTGTTGTCTTTCCATTCTATCTATCTATCTATTCTATCTATGTCTCTTTGCATTATCTCCCTATTTTTCTCATTTACTCTCAGTCATTCTCTTAAACAAGGGGCAGAGACAACAAGGTCGAGAGAAACAAATAGAGGCAGAGAGAATGAAAGAAAGATAAGTAGCCAGATGGTGAGCCATCCTGCATGTTGCAGCAGTGTGTGGTGAGGAGCTGTGTTTTTCTTTTCCGCCTGGTTAAGTTACCCTGAATGAGAACACAGTTGCAATCACAGCTGGCCATCCACTCTGATCTTCTCAGGGGAAAATACTCTCATTGTCTATTTCACTGTTATTTTTTCTAATTTTTCCAGGTTCAGTAAATTCCATTTTGTAGCCAAGAACAAGGCAACTGCACATCTAGAATTGATTGATCTTTCATTACGGTTACAAATTTTCCAAGAATTTTATACTGTGTATTTTAGGAACAGTTCTTGTTCAGCTTGTCTATAGAAAAATGACCCCAAAAGTCATGTATCAAGGAGATTGGACATTTAACTTCATCCAACCTGCTTAACTCTATTTATTCTACTGTATGGTACATCATCCAGATTGTCTTAATCAGACTACATCAGTTATGCATATACTGTCTAAAAGATTGTATTAGCTGATTTCAATACTCTTGTGTAGCTAGCTGGGTTTTATTCTTTAAATTACAGTTGTGTCAACACATGACACCACAGACGTATGACCCAATCCTCTGAGATGGAGTTGAAACTGCAGGCCTGACTTCTATTTGCCATAGAGGGTTACAAGTGTCACGCCAAGATTCTCTTTGTAGGATGCAGGGATCACACCAGCATGTATTATTCTACTCTGGAGGGAGACAGCAGAGGAAAACAATGAGATGAAGAAAGAGAAGATACAGAGAGAGAGAGAGAGAGAGAGAGAGAGAAAATACAGACAGACTGACAATAGAATGAAGGAGATGAGACGATCCTCTGATGACCAAGCTTTGTTGTCTGTGTGGTGGTAATTTCGTCCACAGCTCTTTGTAATTGTCCCTTATGATTAAAACTAGAAAAGGATGGTGATTGGTTCTCGTTCTCTGATAGATTCTGCTTGTCACATACTGCTAACTACACACGTGATCCTTTGACAGAAACTCAATAGCGTATTGTGGTATTTTTAATATTTACATATTGGCCCACAGTCATGGGCAAAACAAGATCACATTCGCTTTATTCTCATTTGTGCTTCATTCCAGTTTTGTCTTTTGGGCAGTTTGTAACATCTCAAGCAGGACACAAATCAGATACACAACACAGGAATACATTTGTTACTAGTTGGCCCCTCAGGGACTGCATTATTTGTGGTTATTGTTACTGTTGCCTGAGTTCTACATGCTCAGGCATGAGGGACTGATGAAAGTGTTTCTTTGTTAGATGCAGAAACAGCAGCAGAATTCATTACTGTAGTTGGGAAAAGCAGCTGAACTAGAAATTGTAGTGTCAGCTCGCACAAATCACAAAAGACATCTGCCTGTTTGTGTAAACCAAACAGGTCCAGGTACTAAGGAGCCACAAACAGTGTTCCCACAGCATATGAGAAACTGTGAAGATGACAGAAATTAGTCTGACAACAGATGTGTTGTGTCGCTACGCTGTTCTGGTGTCATTGTGATCTGTACTGTTACGACTGTCGTCCACATTTCCACATGAGTGAATACAATTACACTGCAAGTGCTTATGTTTGCACAGTTACTGGGATTCTCTTCCTTAACAGGGAGAAAATAATGTGAAGCAAACTGAAAAGTGAGTTCCACAGAAGAATCACATTTCTTTTCCTTATCCTGTGTTTTAGGATGTTGTTAGATCTATGTTAGAATTTACATGATGAACGGATGCAAACATGCAGAGTGTGGAAATAAAATTACATTATATCATTTCTACTTTTACAGCTTTATTTTTATTAATTGACTAAAAATCTCCCACAAGCTTACTTTGTCTTTGTCCAAGTGCTCAAATGCAGAATTAAGAATCTATTTGTGCCTAGAAATGTACACTTATCTCACCTCCCCCTTGTTAACTATAATCCTGAGATCAGTAATTAACCTTTATGAGCAGCAGTGTGTTTGTGTTTTGTGGATGTTTTTGTTTGTTTTCACCTCACAGGTGATATAAAGAGTTCCCCAATTTACTAGTGGAGCTTGTTGCAACCTGAGAAGACCAGAAAAATGATCAAATATCTGGTCCCTATCAATAAAACTGACAGGTCCAGAGTTTGACATTAACATATACATATTTTTAATTGTTGGCTTTGCAAAAAGGCAACTGTAATAATTCAATAAAACTAATGAGAAACTGTGACACTACAAGCAGAGACTGATGCAATATGCAGATGGGATATGTCACCCTGATGCTTGGACAAAAACATTAAGACATGATGTACTGTGTGGCTGTCTGCAGCATACAGATTAACATGCTTATGTGGGCGCTCTGAGCCGACAGTGGTCCGCTGCTCATTAAGCACGCTTTACACAGAGTGAGTTAAAGAAACCTCAAAAGTGCCCTTTACATAAAAATGTATAAAAGGACACAGGGAAGCCTGCCACTGCACACTGTGCCACTGTGGAAGACGATGGTGTAATGACTCTGGAATTAAAGGAGTAAGTTATTTTAAGCATGAAAGAAGGATTTGGACTCTTCATATGTTGATGTTTTTAACCCCTTTTTAACTTTTATGTTTTCAAAGAATGTTCTACACCCATGCCCCACATAACTGTATGTAATAAGAAGCTACTCTTTTTAGGTCAATGTCTTAATAGCATGTTTTCATAGAAAATAGCTTTATACAAGTTATCAAGTTTATACAAGTTAGAGCTAAATATCTGTCTTGTGGTTTTATGCATTTTAGGTCCTGTACAGTGGTCATTCATATTGAAAGGGTTAAACAATCTAGGTCAAGCAATAAAATGTAATTTTCCAACAACAAAGTTGTGGCCAGTGAAAAAAGAGTGGCAAGTAACTTTGGAAAATCACTAGCCACAGTGGCTAATGGGCAAAATGAGCAAAAAAGCCCAGGGCAGGTCCCTGTCAAGAGAGCATTGCTAGTAAGGTTAGCATATTAATAGTGCAAATATTATTAATTAATAATGGATTTTCATCATAGTATTCTTTGGATACCAAACCTATGCACTGACAAATTAGTATTTGCTTGTTCACTCACTAATTTTCTCTCCCGTCTCTCTCTCTTCTCACTCTTGATCCCCTTGGGCTAAACCATTCTCTGTTATTGTGTTGCTTTCAGACCTCTCAGGAAGTCGGACTATATATAACTTTGCAAAATTCAAAAGTATTTTATTGCCTCCTATAACTTGTACAGAAATTGTATCAGCTTTGAGTATTATGTTACAACCACGTTTTCCCAAATAGTTCCTGAGCCACTGGAAAGTAAAACGACCAGCGCAATGACAGATTGATACCTCAGGTAAATCCCATAACAGCTGCACAGCTAAATGAAATATGTTTTTAATAATTTATAGTAAGTGATCTTTTTAACTGTTTCCAAAGCTAAGTTGTTCATTTCCTGTGTTCATATTCATTCACAGCTCCATTCTTTGTGTATTCAGTCCTACTTGTTGCAGCTTGCCAACAGTGCTGAAACATCACCTAACAGGCGTGCATCTTAATACTGGTTATATGGAATGGAACAGTAATAGAATATCACTGTGTGACAGCAGATTGCTTTACTGTGTGTGTGTGTGTGTGTGTGTGTGTGGAGAGATATTGCTGCCGATGAATAATAAAGCAATCTGTTTCTAGATCTTGTAATTTAAAGTGCTCCTCATCCCCAGCCCTCCCTCTGCAGCTCATCTCCACCAAAATTAGATACGGGATTCAGCTGCCTTTCCCATATGTGTGTGTGCTCGTGCCTGCAGACGTGCATTAGCTTGTGTCTGTGTGTGTTGGAAAGCCTTTTCTTTTCTTTCTTTTTCAATCTCTCTCACACACTAGGCAAACTTTCTCCTCATTATCATACATTAATATTATCACTCCCATGTCCTGCTTTATTTGGCTTTCATCTGACGAATCCTGATGTGATCCAGCTGTCGAAAATGACTTATCGATTTTTTCCTGTCCCGTTTCTCCTTCCGGTCCCTCTTCAATTTGTTCACCTGTTACTCTGGAGTGCCTTTGACAGAACTGGGGATAAGTCATTCCTCCGTGTTGTGCAACTAAATGTGTGCACAGAATTAAAAGGGGAACGATCATGTTTGATTGGAAAACCGTTTCTCTTTTTGTAAGTTTTAGTTTAAATTTAATGGTTACTTGATCAAGTTATACTGGCAGTGAAAAAGGAATGATGAGACATTAGTTGTTACCAACCAAAGAATATCTGAGTGGGACTGGATAGACAGGTCTTTAATGAATGAAATCGCAAAAGAAATATAATTCAATATGCTCATTATCATTTTATACTATATGAGTTGAAGTCAGAATTTGGCTTAGCCTTCACATAAAGAGTGGAGGCAGGGAGAAAATACTAGCTACCTATCTACTTTACATTATACTGACTGATAAACACCTCAAACACCTTCCTTTGTCATTGTAGAACTTACAATGCAGGAGTTTATGTGAGTGAGTTTAAAGATGATTAAAACAGATGCAGCAGAAACAGAGATCTTTTTTTACTTCATGGATTTCTCTTCCTTGTCAGTTTTATAATACAACACAAGTGCCAACAGTTTGATTGCTGAATCAGATGTGTTATGCTTTTCCAAAACAAACTCCACCTCCTCAACAAGCTGACAAATCAAAACAGAGCTGCATAGAAAGCAGTATTACATATACATGCCTCTACAGTTCTCAACCCCTGGACATTTTGCCCTCATTCCAGCTTTTTGCTAACACTACAACCTGCTAATATTAAATGAAAAATTCAAATCTAATATTGGATTTGCACTATCATCAGTTTCTTCTGCACTGTTTTATACACAAGATTTAGTTTAATTAATTCTGACATATTTGGGGTGTGTGTACACACTTAAAATAGTAGGGGGTCAGCCCATCTTCTGAACCGCTTAGTCCCCGGAAAACCCACACAAACAAAGGGAGAACATGCAAACTCCACACAGAAAGGCATTTGACTTGAGCCCAGGACCATTTTGCTGTGGCATCAGTGCTAACCACCACACCACTGTGCCACCCCAAAGGGAGTCATTGAATTGAGTGACGACTACAGTTCAGTTTCAGTTAAGGTTTGGGTAATGTTCTAGTTAGCAAGAAGTGGCTATGATCAAGGTTAGAGTAAGTTTCCAGGAAATTAATTGCAGGCAGTGTCATTTGTGTGTATGTGTGTATAAGGCATAAATGTCATCTGTACCTTGGTTAGTGTCAAAAATGTTGACGTTCTTGGTGAACTTGGAGCTCTGGTGTCCTCCTCCTTGTCTCAGTCCTCCTAGCAAACACAGTCGCCCAGCTGTGTCCCATATCACACCCCCATAGGAACGTTTGCATGGCATCATGGGTAGTGTGGTCCAAGAACGCATCTCTGCGTCATACACTTCAAAAGCCTTCACTGGTCGCTTACACTGACGGCCACCTAAAAGATTTGTAGATGTTCTAGAGTGTAATATTTATTGTTATTTAACAAAGTAGAACAATGTATCATAAACACAGCCACACTGATCTGACCTGCCACGTAGAGCTTGTTTCCCAGCAGGTGTGTGTTGGCATCGTAGCGTGGGGTTGGCATGGGAGGAAGCAACGCCCACACGTCTTTTCGAAGGTCATACTGCTGCAGGGTGGTACGAGGGAGTAGATCGGCACCCATTCCCCCCACAGCTAAAGCGCGGCCATCTACGCACACATACACAGGTAGAGTTTCTGTCTGAGTGCTGGCATGTATTTACTACATATTAAATTTAGTCTGTATGGCAGACTGTTTTTCCATAACAACATTTCAGCAACAGCATTATTAAAGTTAATCAAACAATAACAACTTACTCAACAATAATCACTTCTCGAAAAACTAATCTCAGCTGATGCAAACACCTCATTGGCATTTTATTTTATGTAGTGCTAAAAGACTGCTAGGGTAGAGAGTAGGGTGGAAGTTAGCATGTGACGAACCAAGAGACTGTGACAGACATGGGAGGACAGGGAGTACAGCAGCAGAATAAAAATGCCAGAGTCCATGTCTGGCACTTTGGTATGACACCTCTAGCATAAGAATAGAAGTGGGTGAAAGTGCTAAAACAAGCAACTGCAGCATTAATCATCAGACTAAAGAGAAAAAGAGCTGCGGGGAAACAATCTGCATTTTTATTATGTTTTCGCTTTATTCATTTCTCATGTTTTTATATACAGTCATTTACTTCTCATTCTAATGTTTCAATGTTACATAAACACAACAGAGGAAAAAGTTTCCCTAACACTTTATATTCATTTTGGAGAAAATAAAAGTCAATTACCTGAAGTTCATTATCTAATATGTGGAAAATAATGATCCTACAGTTGTCAATAAAAATGGCACCATTTAGTCAATTCACTGACTGGCTATCCATCTAAAATAATACAGTATTTGTTTTAATTTGGCACCATCGAACATTTTTGTCAGACTATTTGTCTCTTTCTCAGCTGCTGGGGATGAGTTTAGGGATGGAACTGCGAGCAAAGGGGCCGAAGATCGAAGATTGGTCAGGGTAATGGAGAAAGCGCCGCAACGAGGCCAATAAGTCTGTTAATACAGCATCTATCTGTGTTGCAGACACTGACAGATGCACCGCTGGACTGATCCCAGGCTGAAGAGATGCTTTATGAAAAGACTGTTTATTTACTGTATATAGACTGTTGGATGAAGTCCAAGTAGTAGTCTGAGTATAAATCTGATTGTCAAGAACCAAAAAGTGCTCCATTGAATGCAAATAGAAAACACATCTAGTGCAGTCTTTTTATTTACAATCACAGTGTTTAAAGTGTTCATACAGTATGTTCAAACTCTGAAGTGCAGTTGTGGATTTATTTTGAGTCTCGTTGAATGTTGTGGCTTGATGATGATGTTTTTTCTTGGAAAGCTCCTCCATGGTCACAGACAGGCACACTGCACAGTGCTCAGACACAGTAATACTCCTGCATACCTTAATGTGTTATAAAACACACACTGTGTTTACATTAAACAAAATGGACTTATGTGGCACTGTTCAAATACAAAGCAAAGTGCACAAAGTGCTTTGTGTGCTGTTGATAGATACTACTGTTATGCAACATCAGATAAAAATGTAGGAGTTGCGAATCACCTAAAAAAACAAAAAAAGGTGAAGCTCCCAGAATATCTTGGAGAAAAATATGCATTGTTTATTTATTAGGTGTCCATTTGTTAAAACATGGTGGAAACGCCTACAGTTCTTCAGCGTTGTGTTGACTTGTATATCTGTGTATGTGAGAAACATGTTTTACTTAAACACACTAATCTAAGCTGAGGAATAAAGCTGTGACTGAATTCACAGGTTCCATATTCACAGGTTTATATTTTTTTAAAAGTTGCCCAATTGAATCCATTTGCAAATCAAACAGGTAAACATGTCAGTGTCTGCACGCTCCACACAGCATCAGGACTTGACTCTCTAGACAGTCAATAGTTTATATGAGAGAAATGGGTTCCCTATTAAGACATTATGCACCTGTACCTTTCACAGTAATGGATACACCCATCAAAGCCTCCCGCAGTGAGCTCCTCTTCTTCCATCTCCCTTCCTCGGTGCTGTACATCTCCACCACCTTCAGGGGAGTCTGGTCCTCTCCCACACCCCCTACTACCAGGATCTGCTTTCCTAGCACTGCCACAGCAGCCCCAGCACGGGGGGTGGGCATCGGGGGCAAGCTTATCCATCGGTCCCCCTGGAAACAAAGACATGCAGTTTCGTTTGGGCAAAGCAGCAGCAGCTTTTCAAACGGTTCAGTGGCAAAACAGTTTTCATTTTTTAGACATACACATTTTTCTTGGGTTAAGTTTTTCTCTTTTATTGTTGCATCTCCCTGGTGCAGAGTCATTTAATTTGACTGTGTCTTCATATGGCTATAATTATCATTTCTGTTTAAATAAGTCACAACACATTTACACAGCACTAATTAGAATGCAACTACAAATAAAACTGTGCTGTTGATTTAGCAAGGCAATTATGAGCACAATATTCCAGTATAATTTCACCTTTCAGCATATTCTGTGTATTTGTTGTATATCAAGTAAAAAGAAAACTAAAGCCATAAGATAAAATAAACTGGAGTAAACTGGAATCGCATGAACAAAATCAAATATTAGCTACAATAGCAAGTTGCATTTGTGTGGTACCTCTGGGGAATAGAGCTCCAGGCCAGGGCAAGGCCTCCCTGCAGCATCACAGCCCCCCAGCATATACATCTGCCCCCCGACTTCAGGGAGACTGTGGTAGACGCGGCCACTGGGCAGTCGTGCCAGGCTCTGCCAGTGAAACTCATTTGCTGAAGGCACCGCCATGGCCTCAGCACCCAAGGGAAAACTCACCAGGAGGTCAACAGGTCCAGACTCAGCGTAGTTTTGGGGGTGCTTTGATCAGGAGAAACAGAGAGAAGGTGGAGGTGTGGGAGTGCTGGGAGATTGTGCAATCAGTTCCTCAGGGTGAGGAGGAGGCTTCCTGATTAGAGAGGTGAAGCAGAGGTAAGCAGTGGAAGAGGAGGATCAGTTAAAGACCAAGCTGAACTCTCCTCCCCTGGGGATGGTCTGCCGCCACAGGCTGGGCCCTGAGGAAGATACAGCATGAGGAGAACGTGAATTCGGCAGTGCAGCATAGAATCACTGGATGAGGCTCCAATTAAAGCTGCAACTAATTACTAATGATATATTATATGATGATGATATATATATTTTGATAGTCAATCAATCTATTGATTATTGAAATTAAAACTTTTCAAATTATGAATTGTACAATTACTCACACTTATATTCAGCATTCAGCTTTAAAACTTTGCTTGAATCTGTGCTGTGCTTGGTGCATTCTGTGGTCAACACACTGTTCAGAGACAATCAATCAAAATTTTGTACTGAAAGTCAGAATCTCCACATGACCATCTCTCTCGTGATGGTCTTCTGACAACAAAATAATAAATATATTATTTAGTAATTATAATATAATAATTAATAATTGTCTGATTAATATTATCAGTTGTAGCTGTTTCTGACAGCTACCGGTTGCGTTGCTGGGACAGCCCACACAAAATATCTTATAAGCATATATGATATTTAATATTTGATACTAGAACTATTAAGGTTCTGTTATAGACACAATAATAACACAAGCCCAAAGTCTGAGAGTGAGAGTGTCAGCCCCGATGATGATTCAGTACCTTACAATTGTTCAAATCTCCAACAAAGCACAATAATATACAAGAAAGCTGTTGCTGTAATGGTTAAAACACACTTGAAGTAAAAGAACAGGGGGAGGAGATGCTAGGAGCTAGTGATGAGAAGAAAACAAATGACTCAACTGTACATCACCACAGCACTCACTAGTTGCACTCCATATGACAGGATGAGTAAATGGTGGCATGTGATTACATATTAGTTATTATTGGTTAATAAAGCCAATTCAAACTGTGGAAAATGAAGGCTTTAAGCATGCAATGTATGAATAATGACAGCACTATGATTGCATTATCATGCTGCTGCTGCTGCCAACTTGTGACAAGAAAAGGTCTGTGAGTCAGTCAAAAGAGACATGAGGGGCGTTAGATGTGAAGTGCGTCACTTCATTTGGGTTCACTATCAACACATTATTTGTTTTTATGTTTAAATTAAAAATACAATTTAAGAAAGCCACACAATGAATGTAAAGCTCATGTGTTACTCTGCAGGTGTAAGACCTTAACCTTTAGTCTTTGAGATGTATGTAACTAATGCTAGCTGTTAAGATTAGCTAATGCTAATGTTAACTTCTAAGCACGGAAAGCTCTTATAACTGTTGTGCTAGGGCTGGCTGTTATAAGACTTTAAGTAGTGATATTGTGATAGTGAGAACTGTTTTGCCAGGCGAGACTACTGTAAATGTAACTGTAACTTTATTTGTTGAGCCCTTTAAAACAACTAGGTTGAACAAAGTGCTGTACAGGTAAAACATAAAATGCTCAGAAATAAAACAAGATAATGAGAAATAATGAAAACAGCAAAGTAGTATAAATAACAATAAATAACAATAAATAACAGATAAAACAATGTCAAAACTTAAACTGTGTCAAATGCCAGTGAAAACAAATGGGTTTTAAGAAGTGATTTAAAGACAGGCAAGGAAGAGGCCTGTCTGATGTGCAAGGGCAGATCGTTCCATAGTTTCCGAGCAGCAGGTCGGCTGATCTGAGTGACCGCGAAGGAATATATGGATGCAGGAGTTCAGAAAGGTACAGTGGGGCAGCACCATTTAAACATTTAAAAACAAATAAAAGAAGTTTAAAATGGACCCTAAAATGCACAGGCAGCCAGTATGGTGAG
>OMLM01002658.1:7567-37598 GCA_900302695.1 Helostoma temminkii
AGTTCTGACAAAAATAACTAAAAAGTTGAATTAGCTTGAAAATATTAAACTTACAAACATAGATACATACAGGATTTGGTGTGTTTCATGTTCTAAATATCACTTATGGCCAACATGTCAACTAAAAACAGCGTCTCCTTTAATCAGATGAGCGCTTTCTTCCTCCTTCCCGTCCTCTGCCTGCTGCATAGCGATGTTAGCATAACGACAACAAGCTGATGAGATAAACATCAGGTCTAACTGGCGATAGTGAATCAACAGACGTGCCCTCCTCCCCCTCCATTACGCAATCAATACTGTTGATGCAGAGCAAACCTGATGGAAACACTTGGGATGCAGGCAGTGGTTCATTCAAGTATCAGTTGAATAACAATTATGACACTTGTGGCATTTACTGTGACAGATGCTGTGATGAAATCCTGAATGGAGTCGACTGCCACTTTATAAAAGAACGTGAAAGGCGATAAACGTGCAACAGCTAATAAAAGCTTTGATGATAAGATGTGTTGTGTTGCATCCTGTGTGTTATCAAACAAAGTTCATGCAGAAAATCACTCACTTTCTGCAGCTCCTTCGGCGTAACCATGTTCTCGCTCCTCTTCAACCTGGAGAATCGGAGACATTCACATTTGAGGTTGAACGATAACTGCATCATGTAGTTTCTATTTGCACCTTTTGCATTCCTCTAGGTGGTTTTGGCTGTCGCTCACCGAATGCGTATTTGAGGTTGAGATAGAGGAAGAGACATGGTAAAAACTATGTGGGCGCCTACATGTGATCATTGATTATCTAATTTAAAATTCACTGGTATTAGTTTGCTGCTAGAATGGCCTCCAGTCTTCTAGTTCCGGGCTTTCCACAGGCTTTGGATGCTGGCTGCACGGATTTGCTCCAATTCAGCCATAGGAGCATTGGTGAGAGTCAATAAAAGGGCCTGGTTCTAGTTCTACTGTAGGTGTTGGATGATGTTGTGGTTGGAAGGTTCGTCAGCACCAACCTGGGAAAACCATTTCTGTTTAAATGACATTTTTGATGATGATTATGCAACAAATACTCAAATAGTCTAAATCTAACTCTTTGCTGGACAAGTAAATTATATTAAAACAGCTTCTCAAAGTACAAAAAAACCCCCCAAAACAAGTATTTCTATCAAACTGCTCATAAGAGAACAGTAAACAACCTCTATTATCATTAAATCTCAGTGAAGCACAGACCTGTAAAAGAGCCGGGGTCACCAAATGGGGTTGCCAGTTGTTCAAATACTAAGGCAAACCATGATGTCTACAACTGGCAATTATGAGAAAGAAAAAATCATAGCAGTTCTACATTGCTGTTAAGATTATTAATAAATTATGTCAGAAGTGTTTTGATGTTCATGTTTGCCTAAGTGACTGGTTTGAGTTAGACTGGATATGCATGTGATATTTGTTACAGCACTTCAAGAAAAAACATACTTGTAGAATATATTTTTGCACATTTCTATGAAAGTCACAAAAGTAAAAAAATTAAGGCTTAAGGCCAGTTTACACTGATAAAACCATGATCTGTTGGTCTGTGCAGTTCTGTGTTCTGTACTAAATGTTACTGTTTCCAGCTAAAATCACAAAGCTAATTAGTCATTGTCAGTTCACACAGCCAGTCTGGCTGCACCTACAAAGGCCAGTGAAGCTCACAGGTTTAAGAAACGGTACCTTTCAGTTGCACACAAAAAAGTAGTATCTTAGCGTGTTACACCACATATTCAATAATATGAAAGTACTTGCAAAAGCTGTTTTTCTATAATAACATGCCTTTATTCTGGCAGTGCCCAGTGCTTCTGCCAACTCTTCGGTCACACTGAAGGCTAGATTCACACTGAAAAGACTCATGGACGGATTAGGAGAAAATTGTTCTCTGGGTACAGACGGGTAAAAAGAACCCACTCCTCCTATATAGGACTCTTTATTGTTGCTTTGCATCTGTTTGCAATAATCTTTGTGGTAATATTGTGTCTTTTAACGGAGCTCTATGACTTATGACTTTTTCCTCATAGTTCTGGGCAGTAATCCATTCATGTACAGACTCATCTAAGATCTATTTTTTTGAAGCAAGACTGTGTCTTTAATGGAGGACCACAAGAATCATGGAGTGGATTAAAGAGATGTTTTAAATTTGTAATTATGATTTAATGAAATTCTGTATCATTTCCACAGGCCTTGTGGTCTCTATAGACCGTTGTGAAGTTTAAACAGGAAATGACCTTCGTCTTCTTCTTCTGACACAAAGATGGAAGCACACTTTTGTTTAAAATATAAAAGTCTCCTGTCACATTCAGACCAGAATCATGGGGTGTCCACACGTAACAGTAAAACAAGAAGAAGGAATTCACTTAAGAAAGCATAACAATCAAGATTTAAAATGAAATATGATGAAAGAGTATTTAGGACAGACAAAATAAGACTGAGCTCCGTACCAAACACATGTCTGAGCCAGGAGAAGCCTCCATCACTGAATCTTGATTAGAGTTAAAAACACATGTTAGAGTCAAACTGGGCCAGAAAAATTGGCTGAGAGCCATTTTCCACTTAGCTTCGAAGGGAAATCGGATTTGATTTAAGCACACATCAACTATGTCCGATTTTTGACACCTTTTTCATAAATTATTTCTCATGACTGAGGGTTTCCATGGTTATCCTCCTCAGCTGTTGGCCATCTGCATCATTTACGCACGAATAATCCGCTAATGACTTGAGTGGTAGCGTTAGGAAAATCATTAATTGTTCTGGTTTAATAGTCCGGTCACAGCAGAAACAGAAAACATGTAAAAGCCTGAAATAGCTGGTGTCAAAAAGAGAAAAAACTAAACAAAGAAGAGAGCTAAATTATTGATTACACTTAGATCACTGCTGATCTTTGAAGTGTGTGTGCATGTATGTGTGTAGAGAGTAAAGGATAATATTCAAAGCTCAGGGGAACAGCACAGTCAACATGGTGAGCAACCTCATTCACATTAGACATCTGGAAATATAGAAATATATTAGTGCAGTTGCAATTTTCACTTTTTCACTGGACTTAACCACTTTTAACTTGATAAAAGTGCTGTCATTGCTTTATTTCATTACAGTGATGAAATGCTTCCTGTTTGCATGTTTTGTGCTGGGTGACATTTTGTATAATAAAGGAAATATGCCAA
This sequence comes from Helostoma temminkii, assembly GCA_900302695.1. NCBI lineage: Eukaryota > Metazoa > Chordata > Actinopteri > Anabantiformes > Helostomatidae > Helostoma > Helostoma temminkii. The sequence goes on from OMLM01002658.1 coordinate 10,740, forward strand.
TCATAACAACCACACCCCAAAGTTACTGCCCTCTGGAGTTTGGCTTTATTTAGTTATTTTTTGCAGATTTTCTCAGCACCCACTTAAGTCAAATGCATGGTCGGTGTATACTGATAATCGGCAACCATTACTGACTTTATCATTATACAAAAACATAAATGGTAAAAAAGTCACTATTTTCTCACACAAAACAGCAGAAAATGTCAGAAATCAAACTTTCACAAACTTTATATACACATACAGTTGATTTTAATTCAAGAGTCCCTGACTCTCTGTCTCATGTGGTCTACATACAATCAAAATATAGTGTACAAGCTCCTGTCTCTGTTATTGTGATGTTAATAAAACATGCTCAATGTGAAAACAGAGGGTGGCTACATAATTCAATGACACAAATGAGGAAAGGTACCAAAAAAAGTTAATGGATGATTTGATTAATTAAATATGATTTGTACTTTGATTTTAAACATTGTGAGGGAACATTCAATCAAATATTTCACTGGGCTATGTACACCTATGTACACCTATGTACACCCCTTAAATGTCTCATTTCTTCTGAAATGATGACAGGGTAGAGACAAACATTATAAAGTTTACGAGTCTTTTAAATACAGAAATTGATCAGTCTTACAACCACTAAGTTGTAGGAGGAGGAAGTGAATGTAAGAGTACAGATCAGTACTGTATAATGAATTTTCACCATGATGAATGTTACCTTAAAACTTCTATAACAAAGTTGACACTGATTATAAAACTCTGACCAGGGACATAAAACAGGCATCTTTTTTTCTGGCAGGTCCTATGCATACAGCTAACAGAGGTGCCCAAACAATACACGATCTGCTTCATCACCTCCATCTTTTTTTACCTTTTTCACCAAGAACCAATTGAATGTGTGAAAACTGAGTGTTCGACTTCACATTTCGGAGAAAAACATCCAACATGCACAAACGCAGTGTGAGATGGCTATCTGCCATCTATGTTTTCACTTATTCTGTGAAATATCCAGTTTGTGACTACAGTATAATTATACTTTTTTAACTTTGTGTTTAATCACTTGGTTAAGGTTAGGGAAAGATTGTGGTCTGGCTTACTGGAGAAAAAAAATAACACTCATTAACCTCACACTGTACATGTTTTTCCATCCATCCATTCATTTTCTGAACTGCTTAGTCCCTGTAGGAGTTGCTGGTGTGCTGGAGCCTACCCCAGCTGTCATACAGGCAAGAGGCAGGGTACACCCTGGACAGGTCGCCAGTCCATCGCAGGGCCACATATAGACGAAGACAACAATTTACACTCTCACCTACAGGCAATTTAAAGTCCCCAGTTAACCTGAATGCATGTTTTTAGACTGTAGACGGAAGCCAGAGAGAACCCACGCAAACACCACACAAAAAGACCCTGCCCGAACCCGGGAATTAAACCCATGACCTTCTTGCTGTGAGGCAACAGCTCTAACCACTGCACCACCGTGTTGCCTGTACTGAAATCAAAGTGCTTTTTTTTTGTTTTTGTTTTTTTGTTACGAGTTGTAGTTCAATTCAAGAAAACAATTCTTTTCTGGAGAGATGTACTGTGATCCAGCCGACTGCAAGACAACACAACATCATCCTCAGACAGGTGCCTGAAGAAAAACGACCCCCCTATGATATTTCCATCTGCTTCCAGCCTTTGACCTCACTTTGCTCTGATACTGACTTCTAATGGATGTGATTTAGAAGTGGCGGTTTGAAAAGAGGTCATACTGGGCTGCAGTTATATACAGTAGAACAGTAGAGCAGAGCAAAGTGAAGAGAAGAGAAGAGTTGCTGGTGTTAAATAAATGCTGTCAGTGTGGGGGAGTGCCAACGACAAGCCAGCTTGGCATGTGGGTACACCAACTGGTCTGATGACTCAGAGAGAGAGAGAGAGGCAAACACAAGCACAACACACATTGCTTACACGTGATCAAGATATTACAAGAATATAAACATGTTTTTGCTCATTCCTGTACAGTTAATACTGTATATTAATTAATGTATGTAATGTACAAGTGTCACGGTGTTGCTGATTGTCAGTCTCTGGCAATATGCATAAAATCATACAAATTCTGTTATAGGTTTGTTGCGAGTATATTTTTCAAATTCATTCAAAATACTGTAGAAATAACCACTGGTAAAAATTTGGCCAATGCTATGAGTTAACAAACGAAGTTAAAGTTACGCTAACACCTCTGTGAGGCTGCACTTTGCAAAAATGGTGCTTCGTGCTGCGTCAGGTAGCATGTTTACCATATTCACACTTTTATTTTGGCAAGCTAGCATGCTAATATTTGTGATTAATGCTAAACAAAACAGCTGTTAATGATCAGAAAGTAGCTTGCTTTGCAAGTTGTTTTGTCATAAATCATAAATAAAGTGTTTGACATATTAGAATTATCAAGACCGTATCAAGAACGTTAAAGGGTTAAGTGATGAGCACAATTCACACAATTCATCATTCAAATGTTTATCAGAAAAAGATAAATGCTGGCAATCATAAATGAAATTTCAAATTTCATAAATAGCAAATGAAGCAAATAGTCAATGCATGCTAGTCTAGAACAAAATTGTTGATCACCCTCACAGAACAACTAGACTCTAATATTGACCTGCAGTCCTGCTCAATAAAACACTTTGTCTACAATTACCAATAATATATATAAATACATACTTGCTTATGAAATAATACTATATTTTATAGCATCTTCTTTCTTGTGGAAAGGTCAGAGTCACCAAAATTATAACATTTACATGTTGTTGAACTACTTATGTGCTCAATAAATGTGATGGCTCTACTGCACTGGGTAAAATAATTTAAAACGAGTGAAAACGAATATTCATAGCACACACACACAAGTAAATCCTGATTAAATGCAGGCGCGTAGTGTGTGATAAGAATGAAAACACACAAATCTGGATACGTGAACAGATGATTAGAACAACATTGGTTACCTTTGTGTTTATCCTCAGACAAGTCACTTACAAACTTATTCTTATAAACAGCCTACAACCTGGCGAGTTTTAGAGCAAGTGACTAATATGTTTTGTTATTGCTTTGCATAAACATAAGATGACAACAACGAGTATCTTTACTGAATAACAATGGATTATTCAAATTGTCTTTGAGACTGTATTGAAATATGACTTTATGTGAGGTACAACAATCCCACAGAAATCAAACAGAGTAGCTGTTACCAGCAGCTCAAGGTGTCTGTCAAGCTTAATTTCCTTCACATCACTCTGGTGGTCAGACACCTGCGTGAGTTAATCAAATAAGGTCAACTCATTATTTTTAGACCCCGGGATCATGATATTGAACTGTTCTGTCCATCAACATGAGTCTGGGGATGCTCTGATGAGCTGAACAATGCACGTCTTTTATGATTCATGCATCATTTGGATGTGAATTTTCACTCACACCAGGTTTAAACACATCTTACCATAAAGTTGTGAAGCAGTGTTTGAACTGCAACAATTCCCTTATATGTCCTGCAGTACCATCTGACAGTGTTTACACTTCTCGTAGAAATACACAGTTTAAACCTTCAGTACTATCTTTAAGCCTCACAGGCAGTGAGTATTGGATAGTCATACAAATCTTTTTGCATCATTCCTTTTAATGCCAATGATAATATTGTAGAAAGAAATGCCCTTGAACCATCAAATAACATGATGGACTCAGAAATGTACATAAATAGTGGATTTTATCAGTAATAAATTAAAGTTGGTGGACATAAGACATAAGACCATGAGATTTGATACCAGGGACCCAGAAAATCCACCCTGCCTCATATCCAGGGCCACAAATATGCAATGACAAGGCTACTCAGCGGCTTTGTTCCACTTCATAGAAAAGACAGTTACTGCTCGCCACAGGAAGAACTGCACAGGTACGTCACTGTCTTCAGTGAGCTGGGTACAATGTTTCTTAGCTCGCTCTTTGTCCTCAAGCTGCTTGATAGACAGGTCCTGAGTCTGAATGTAATACTGAAGAAATGAGTGAGCAGGTGACATCAGTCAGTAAGAACTGATCAGTCAAGTTAGGAAGCCCAGGAGACACTCAGCAGGATGTCAGCTAGCAGGTAACAAAACCCCTGGCTGTGAGAGTTATTGTGTTTGTGTACATGGACAAAACATATCAGTACAGGTTGAGTTACAAGTAAAACACAAAAATAATTGTGGCTCATATTTTGTGCCAATTATCTAATATAATCTAATCTACCTGCCAAAGTTTGTGATGTACTAAAATGGACTGAAATAAGTGCCTGATAATTAACTAATTTAACTAAATGATTTCACAAATCTGAAACAAAGGTTAATTTATAATTATTTATGATTGATCCCCAGGTTTTGTTTAGATTAAATGATCTGGATTGTAAAATTTCCATTTTGTTGAGCAGAATTAAAGTTCATTCCTAAAACAGCAGCAGCTGTGAAGAACTGTCCAGATGTGAAGGATCCACATTAAATGTTGAAATGATTATTTGGTGAATGGGTGAATACTCATTTAGTGGTTAGGGAGAATCATCATTCATTGTCATGTTTCTCATCTTGTGGCTAATTTCTTTTAGTTTTTTTTTTTTTACCAACTTTGATCTCTACATCTATCTGTGGTTCACTGCTGATCAGGTAGCATTACAGAAAGCTTTTAGAGCTTCTTTACCAAAAATAGTCACGTGAGCAGTGAAAGTGAACTGAAACACTAAAACTCAGCTCCAGGTGAAAGTTCTTAGTAGATTCATCGCTATGAATGACTCCTTTCAGACTCCTCTACATGATGTATGCTTGATATATATGAGTCACAATTCAAGTCTCAGTTTTAAAAGACCAACAAAATATATAAAATATATTAATATATTCTAAAAATGTCTTTAAACGTTCTAGCTTACGAGTTAAGCTTTGTTTATGCTAACACAACACAACACAACACAACACAACACAACACAACACAACACAACGTAACAGAACCTCAATACAGAATGTAGCCATTGCTGTTGCTGCTTTCCTTTATCATGTATTTTTAAAAAAACTCCACAGATGCTTCACTGTACATTTTACAGTGAAAAGCTTTTTACTTCACTAGCCCTGAATTATTGCTGAGCAGAATACCCAAACATACTACTTTACTACTGTGCAGCCGACAATAAACAGACTCGCAAAAAGCTCCCATATGTGAATTCAATGCACTGAATAAATGTGAGGAGGTGTGCTGCTTATGCTCTGAAACCCATGGCTGGCTGTAACACTCGGACGAGCAGCAAAGAAAGAAAATAAACTTGAGTTAGAGAAAGGCAGAAGCGAAGAGGCAGAGGAGAGAGCTGAATAATTTGCTTCACTCTGAGGATGGAAAATGAGACAGAGGTTAGGGTTATTCTTCGCTGCAGCGCCAAGACTGTGTAGAGGAATGATGCTCGTCTGCACCCATCCCCAAGCATTACACAACAATATCCTCCGTCTCTGGATATGTTCCTCACTGAATCATCCGGCCTTTGAAATGAGTTCACTGTTTGGCAGTTTTGAAAAGGTAATTTACAGATCATCATTTCTGTTTTGCAAACAAAAAGTAGGGAGAGAGCGAGAGCGGAGGATGTGGAAAAGGTTTTCACATATTTGTGGTTAAAACTTTCTGTAATGGGCTAAAAACATCACAGTAGAAAGGATAATAACTCTTTACGTAATGTATTAGTATGACAATATGAATAAGATGACTGAGGTGAAAGCAATGTTTTTTAGGATAAACTAATTATAGCCAGCAACTTTTAGTTCTGGAAAAAGGCTGATGCTTTTCTTCTGCACCATGTCACCATGTGTTTTTCTATAAGAATGCATATTTGTTTGTTTATAGACATGTTTTTGCATTATAATAAGCAATAAGTAAATAGAATTAATTTGCCCCAGAAGCAAATAATAATCTCTCTTTTTAAACATAGGATAAGCACAGTTCATCAGACCAAGACAAAGCTTTGGGAATAGCTAAGAAACATTTTAGCTATTTTAGAAACATTTTATTTTCACATATGCTCCCAAATTCAATAACAAACCTCCACAACCTAGTCAACCTTCCCCATTCAACAGCAGATAATGAAACATGATCTTACCTCATCATACTTGCAGGCAACTTCTGCCAGGCTGCTGGTTTCACCCAGTAGACTGAGGTCCAGCTCGCTTGGCCCTAAAGACAGAAAAATCCAACAATGATCAAACTTAATGCTTAGAGGAATAAGTTTGGTTGCAGTAACACCAACATATTTGCTCCTGCAGATTGCTTGAATATAAACTTCATTTTAACTACATTTTTAAGTTTATACCATGTGTACCATAGCAGAACACAAAGCCCAGGGCCGTGCACAGACTGCTGAGGGGCAGGGGCTCAAGCCACACAAAAGAGAACTTTCTCCCCATCTGTTATTTATTAAAAAAATGTTTTATTTATGTATTTAAATAAACTCAGAGTTGCTCCTTGTCACTGTGTACTGGAGTGGACCTTCTGCTCTTATGCTCTTACTGTCTGCGTTCTCTGTCATGTCTCTGTTAGGAGTAAAGGTCAATACTAGCCTTGGATAAACTTCATTAGTTATGATACTGCCACTGTTACCTGTCAGTGACAGACAAAGGGAGCAGGTGAGGGAAGTTTAAGGTGGAAGGACGGGGCTTGTGCAGTCTTATATAGAACTAATATACTGTTGCTGGGCATAATTTTGATACTTATTCAAAGCAGAAAAAGAAAAAAGAAAAACATTAAAAACTTTGAAACATGACAAAAAAATGTCAAAGGGGCACTTATCCAGACAGAGGGCAATAGGGCAGGTGCTTAAGCACCACCTGGAGTCTATCTGTGCACGTGCCTGACAAAGCTACACTGTATTACTAGATGTAAGCACGTGGCTGGATACCTGGAGGAAACGGTCACACTCACAAATCCATTTTAAACATCTGGCGCCAAATATAAAAATGATACACAGTATGAACAAAAAAAACCCATGTGTCATTTCTGAAGAATGAACTGGTACTTATATAACGTGCAGTGAGAATCCTACACATACTTCAGTTTTATAGGAGAAACGGTTTTGCTGATTTTCCTTATTATGTCGTTTTTTTTTTGTTCTTTTGAGAATGCACATAGAGAAAGCTGCAGACCAGGTGTAGACCGGTGTATCAAACCTGCCATTTTATAAACAATAACAATGATGGTTTGTAAATATACACTATAGATTAATTGTACAGACTTTGTAAATAGTTAAAACTGTACTTAATGTCGCCTGCTTCGACTGCTGTGTGCTGTGTGTAATGTCAATATAGACCATTATGATTCTGATTCAGTATAAAATGATTTGTGTGCATTTGTCCCTATTTCCACAATGATGAACCAGGTGTAAGTTTGGCTTTGTGTATGCATTTTTCAGTCCTTATATATCCCGTTATAGCCACGACACTGTTTTCTGCCCCTCACCCACTAATCTGAACTGAACTTCCTGCTGCCGAGGGTGATGCTGTGATAAATTAACACATAGCATCTTCATCCCCTTTGTCAGTGGAAGTGGGTTGTGAATAACGCTTCCCGTCGGCAGAATTTTTTCCTGCATGCCAGAGCCTCCTGATTAGAGAACTGGGTTAGATTCTGCGAGAATGCAGCTTCAAACATTCAGGCTGATTCCAGAGAGACAGCAGCAGTGAATCTCTTACATGCATTATGTTAAAACAGCTTTAAAATGCACAAGGCAAACCAGCAAATAAAATAATACAAAAACTGTTCTGTGTACTTGCTGCAGTTCCTAACTTGAGCGTCAGCAACATGCCAGATTTTACTGTGTCTGGGAAGAGGTGGCTAGAAAATGACTTCAAGATTTCTGTTTTGTTGTTGAGGCCAGTGATGTGACTTGATCGAAGCTGTGCCCATCAACAGCACTTCTTTTTGATCCACACATGCTGCTGTGATAATCACGACCTGAGGATGGATGAGGCTGGAGGAATAGTCACCACAATTTTCTCTCTCCTTGGAGGAATAGTGCTAGAAGGAGGTGGACTATAAGGTCATTTTTCTTAAAGAATTTGCCTTAAGAGTCAATTTGTATTGTTTGTTCTTTTTGTTTTCCTGCAGCTTTTCTTTTGCTATAAAAAGATATATAAACTCTGAGAGGATATACAATGTAGTACACATTTAACAATACTCAAACAGACCTTGCTACAGTAGTGGCAGTTTCAAATTACTTTGTACTAAGGATGTGTTTTTTATTCCTGTGAGGAGAGTCTATTGTCAGCCTCCATTTTGGGAAAACATATGTGAAAAAACATCAAATGTACAGATGTCACACAGCTCTTAAATGTTTTTATTTATAAAGTGTAGATGTATGACTTCAATTAAGGGGATTCTTGGTCTCTCAGTCCATTATGCCCTAAATAAGGATTACATAATTTAAATTATCATAATAATAGATAGAGATTATAAAGATACTACCAATCAAAAGTTTGGACACTGTTTCTTCTTCAGTGGTTTTTCTTTATTTTATTATTTTTAAACTTAATACTGATGAAATTATGACAGAAGAAATATGTTAGTATGTAGTCAACAAAAACCCATGTTAAAAACCCAAATATGTATTATATGTTATTATTTTAATATATTTTAGTCTACATTTAGCCTTTGTTCACTCCTGGCGACCTTTCATCGGATTCACGAGATGGTCACCTGGAATTCTTTTCAATTCGCAAACTAGCTTTCAAGAGTTAAGTTGTCACATTTCTTGTCATAATATAGACCATCAATTATCTTGTGCAGAAAAGAGGTTTGGTACAGAGTCGATGACCCTATTAGTGTCCTAACAACTGTTAGAAAAGTCAGTCTATTGTTGCTTTAGGAAACAAAGGTAAGTCAATCTGAAAACTCTCTTTGGTCCAAATTTAAGATTTGTGGGTAAACAGATGCTTCCTGAATGTGTGGTTCCCACTGTGAAGCATGGGTTGGAGTATGTGTGATGGTGTGGTGGTGCCTTGCTAGTGACATTGTTGGTGATTTGCTACATAATTTTATACATATATATAGGTACAAAAAACTGTTTTTTATGGCTGATTCTGAAGTCGATTTGGATCTAATATCAATCCATCAAAGCAAGCGAATACACAGATTTTTATTTTGACAGCAGACTCATATGATTTTATAATAACAATCAAACAACACCCCATCACACAGGATATACAGGACAGTGCTGCCTGCGTGAACGATGGCCTACAGACTTAAGAGTGTGGGGACACCACATCCAAACATCTTTTCGAGCCCTCGCTTCCTGCAATATCACTCAAATGATTGTGTCACTGTACAGCAGCTCTCCTCCGAGCAAAACAATGGAGTAAACTTATACTCTCCTCCAGCCATATGTTGTTGCATGATGATTCAGCCCCCTGACATGAAGCTCAGTTTCCTCCTGAGTGAATCAATCCTTCATAACAAAATCAACAAAGCTGTTTACTTTGAAAGCAATCTCTAACAAAGGAAAACATGCAGTTTAGTCGCTGTCACTGATAACCAGTGCTAATGTGCAATGTGCTTCTGTAATTTCTACACAGCCTCCTGCTGTGACGCAACTGTGGCCAAACTGTGTGGCCCGATTTTCAAGTAAAGTGCATTTATAAGGGCCAGAATCAGAGGGACTTATAATCCATACAGCAAACAGCACACTTTTGCTTCTTCCACAACACTTAGGGTAACTCTTCTCCACTACAATGTGTTTTATTGACCAAACATTTTCTTGCCTTCGTCCACTACCTTGATCAAAACATGATATCTGACAGCTTTCGACAAATAAAACATGGTGTATTGGAGAATAGTTTGCACTGAAGCTAAGTTGTGTGTCTCAAAGACGTTTTCTTTCAGAATGAAAATCCATTATTACTGGTTCTGGGCAGTTTCATCCTCGCATACTTTGTTAGCCAAAAAGCATTGAGAATATCTATTCAGGGAAAGCCTTGCTTCTTTCAGCAACACAGTGCCAGGCCACACTGTGCATGCATTACAACAGCATGGCTGAGTAGCAAACGAGCACAGGTGCTCTCTGCAACCCAAACCTGTCACACATTGAAAACATTTGGTGTTTTATGAAGTGAAAAATATGAGAACTCAAACTGTGGAGCAGCTGAGATACTACATCAAGCAAAAATGGGAAAAATGGTTAAAAGCAGAGGTGAAGAAACACAGTGGTAAACATTTAAGCTGTAGATACCACTGAGTTAGTTACCACTAACTGTTAACTACAGCTGCAAGATAAAATGTCATTAATTAATCTAAACTACTAAAATAAATATTTCAAAATTAGATATGTCACATTTTGATGGCATATCAGCTTCGAAAATCCACTATCACCAGGCTGTGTATCCATCACACAACCAAGAACTAGAAAACAATAAAATAACAATATAGAGACATTAATTATTTCTTTTCCACCACTTTTTCATCACCAAAATGTGCTACAGTTAAATCAGTGGACATTCTGCTTTAGTTTTACTGTTGGAAAAGGTGTGGGCTTCCAGTTCTGTGTGGGCAATCTACACCTACACTTTATTATGATAAAAAAGAAAAATTGCAGCCAAAACCAGGCATATTTTACACCAATGTTAACATTTGCTCCTTTAACTAAACCCTTTATGAGCTCCAGAACTATTGAAATCACTGCAGAAACACCTGCACGACGCTGAATGATCATAAACAGTCATGAGGATGTTTCCGTCAGGCTGTCACAGGAATGCAGATCCGTCTGACACATTTTGAAACAAACATCATATAGTCTGTTTCTAACCTTGTTGATTCTGTGTTTCTCACAAAGCATGTCAAACCCTGCTTCGCTGGTTGCTATGCCAACTCTTCTGGCAGTCAGGAAGCTGGTGGGTGATGTTTTTGGTTTCCACTTGTTTTCACTTTAGAAGCCCCACCACACTGAGAATATTCTTTAACATTCATCCACATACATTATGTACAGAGTTTTCTTCTTATCATAGCTCCACTAACACAGTAGTGGACAAAGCACTTGAATCTTTTGCTAAAGAGAAAGTAGCAGTACAACAGAGTAGAAATACGTTCTGCCCTGTTTTACTGTATCCTGGGAGGTGGTAGGTGGTTCAAACATGGCAAATCTTTAATGTTTACTATTATTATTTACATCTTTTGATGTGTGATGTTCTGCCTGCACTTTAACAACACGAGAACAAGGTTGTTCAGAGCACTGTCCAAGGTCTGTAAGTACCCACTGTTTACCAAGGTGGAAAGTACAGTTGCTGCACTGCACTTCCTAATTTATTTGACATTTGTTACTTTTCAGATGCAGATTCTTAATACAAAATTTAATCAACTAATAAATTGTGATGCATCACTATGGATGACAAAGCTGTCAGTGCATGATGTAAGTAAAGCTCCATCTTTACCAGCTGTTGTTAATGTCCCACATCAAGTCTCTATAGCAGCAAGCCTCTTTGCTCTTATAAAATCTTATTATGTTACATTTCTGAATAGAGGAAATAAAATTTCTGAATAGAGGATTTTTTGTTGTTCTCTCCTTGAATCTGTCCATGAATTAAATTAAGCAAGGTCTAAACATTGTAGATTTGTCCATTAGGAAACTCAAATTTGGGCTACACATCCTGAAGCATTTAATATTTTAATTAGCTTAGTCAGATTTATACCCAGAGAAATCAGTTTCTAAGGGGAATACTTTGGAGCATATACTTAATACCTCAACTTGAGGCACACACATTAATATAATTTGCCTATTTTAAACTACTGAAAATATTGGCTGAGAAAATCTTACTGGGGCTGTGATGTGATATTCTTAGTGTTTTAATGTGTCTGATCAAAAAACATCTTGTGTCTTTTGTAAAATTCGAGGTCGTCTCACCTGCTGCAGGCTCTTTAGAGGGAAAGAGTTTGTTGTCCAAAGTCATGCTGATGTCACAAAAGACCTCCTCTTCATCTCGATCGGCATCCAGCTGAAAGGAGAAAATTAAAAAGCCAAATTAGATTCTCTGTTAATTTATTTATAATAATATATTTATAATTTTTGTTTGACCAGATCAAAAATTAATATTATGAGGTCGGCTTAAAAGTGAGTTGTTATCTTATTAAGGTTGTGTGTGATCATATGTAATGCAAAATCTGAATAAAAATATAAAAATAAAATAAACAGAAGTGATCTCATAAGCAAAGCGGACATGCTCAGTCAGTTGAGCCACCGTGACATCAAAAATGAGACTCACACACACTTTAATAACACTAGATTAATTAACTTCCCATCTTTGTCTCTTTCAGATTATTCAGGGTTTGGCTGCCTTCTTTTGCACATATAGTATTCGCAAATTAGCCATGAACAATCTGCTTTGTGACTGAACCAGAAACTGATTGAAGCAGACTTCTCTTCCTCCCTAATCTGTTCTTTGGCTTTCCCTCCACTCTCATCAGGTCTGGTGCCAAGGAGCTGAAGGGCGACCTTGTGCATACAAAAATGGATATAAATAGACAGACACAGACATACTTGCTCTCAGATCCTGAGCAGAGTTACTTTCCCGATATGTAATCTAAATACAGAAATGAATGAATGTTAGCAGAGCAGGTAAATTCAAGATAAGGACACGTCCACATCCAACACTTCCTCCCGGGGTTTCCATGGTAACAGCTTAAAAAAAAGAGACAGATGTCTGGTGCCTACTGTGTGGGAGAGTCCCCGGAGCCACAGAGGGCCCTGCGAGTCCACCTGCAGAAGAGGAGCAGAGGGGACCAACCTGAGGATTCCCCAGAAGACATGGCATTCGAAAAACCCATTAGGGACCTCTGAGCTCTCCACGTCTTGCATCAGAAGCAAGTAAAGTGACTGCAATGTCTGTTCCTACTCCATCGGAGAGACTCAGTATAATCCATTTATACTCACAAGAAGCTGCATGAGACCCTTCAGAGACAGTGTCATTTCGCAAGGACAAATTAGAAGCTTTAACTTTCTGCTGAAACGCACTAATACCATGTTTCAGTGTGAGACTGCCAAAACCCAATTTGATAAACACAAAGATGCATAACACACCATTTGAGTGTATTCACACCACAGTGCACAATGTCACAGTTTCTGTCAGTAGGAAGGACAGTGACTTGTCTTTAGCACAACCACTAAGATTGTAAACTGACCACTCCGACCACTTGCACAGGTCGTATGAGACACTTTTAACCACATATCTTTTGTGGCTACCCCAGTGCATCTCCACCAAGGACTAACCCACAAAAAAGGTTTATTTTGTATACTTCAAGTATAGTAAGTATACTTCTATGTACTTCTAGTATACTATTTTAATACTTCTTGGGACTAAATTGGCTCACTTTTTAGTTTACCTCTGATAAGTATGTAAAAAAGTATACTGTAAGTATAATTGCTCAATTTCATTTTAAACAAAGAATACTAATGGTATACCTGCATATGCTTCTTTTTCGTAAGGGTATACAGCGAAATACACCATTGATTCAGGACATAGTGGTTGTTTAGGTCAGTGCATGCTGGATAGGTGCAGCTGGCCTCTTGGGAATGTTGACTGTATGCTGTATGTTAGTGGATTGATCACGAGTGGTCTGCTAGATGACTCGAAGATGCAAGCATATGAGCAAGCATGAATGTTGATGTGTCTCGGCTGTTCACTTCTGATCTGATCACCCAGGATGCATACTAAAGAGTAAACAAGTGTCTATTTTGATCAGGACAAACAAAACTAAGTCATGACATACAGTAGCTTCAAGCATGTCTACCTCTGCTCTGACTGTAAATTTTATGTCTCCTCACAAAAACTACATCTTGAGGCTTCAGCCCCCCCGACTACAACATACTAGGATTTAATGAGCTGTGGCTCGTCAGCATGGACACATCAGATAATGTGGCTGAGATGTATATAAATCAGGAAATTCACAGTTGATATTAGGGAAATATGACCCAGACTTAGCAGAATCTACCACTCGATGCTCCATCCTTCTCATTCACCTTAATGTACGTACTGAATCTATGTAAAGCGTAATAGGACGTATGTTTTTAAAAAAAGTCCATTGATGAGGTGAAGCACTGCAAAAGCCATGATCCATTATCTCTAAGATGTGAAAGGAGTAGAGGCAGATTAAAGGAAAACGGTGAATCAAAGGAGTCTCAGAGCTGAGACAGCTTAAAGCAGACGCTTTTTTTTGGACTCTGCAACTTTTTGTTTTTTTTCAAAGAGAGCGTTTGGTGCATTTACCGTAATCTATCTGATCATCTGATTGAATTCATGCGGAAGGTTTGAGCTGAAAAGAAGTTCTTCAGCAACACATATCCTAGTTTTGCAGAGCTCAAAGTTATCACTCCCGTGAAGTCAGAGACACCAGAGAGCTATAAATAAATATAGACACAAACTGATCTAAAGACTCCCACCGACTACCAATTTCCACCATTTTTTCCAGTTTTACCTACAAAGTAAGAGATATTTTAAAATTCATGTCATTTTTTTTACATGAAAGCTGTTGTTCGTACTTCTACTGATTCCAATGTCTTTATCTCATTTACATTTCTGCAATAATGGTTACAAATACCTTGTAACCATCCCTGGATAGATAAGAGACCCAAGAAGACAGAGTCAGGTGTGTTTTCTTTGTATTTCTCTGTGTCTCTATTCTCTGTGGCATTGAGCTGCATGCGGGAAGGAAGCTGGAGCTGAATTCACTTAGGGAATACTTAATTAGATTGTTCCTTTTTCCTAGAACGACAGGAAAGCTTCAATCGAAGCAACAACAAACAATTATCTATCCCATCTGCAATTTCCGGTTGGGGTTTATTGTCGAGGTGTGTGTTTGTACGTTTTTGAAAAGTTTAGTCAGCCTGAATGAAATAAACAGGCCTGTGTCATGCATCACTGACATTATCATCATTTAGAAGAAATGTGAGAATGTCAGTGCTCGACTGCTCAAAAAATATAAACACTGAGTAATTGTACGTCAGAGGTGCCAGAGCTTTTTTATGATGACAGAAATAGGACAAGTTAACTCAGTGAAACATCAAGTATTAATAGATTTGTGGATGCATGTATTGACAATTCAGTCATTCCCATTCACCATCTTCTCTGTGAAGTAATGACTCACAGTGACTGCTCTTTTATAAAGTTATGCCTTTTTATATTGGACCTGACATTTAAAAGAAAAGGATTACTTTTAAACAAAAGCCTTCTGAGGAACAAAACCAATCAAGCCTCAGACGTTACTGCATTCATTAGTCAACAAAGTATTGACTTCTTCTGGGATAATTACTGAAGAGCAGGAGGAAACGTATCCAAATAGAATTTAATCTGATCTTTAAAAATATTCTTTCTGTGCTCTGATAAAACCTAAAGGAAGTTTATATACATTTTTACTGTACACCATAAAAACATGTCTCTTCTGGACATGTTGTGCACAGAACTGAGCATCGCTCTTTCACTTTTATTTAACATTTAACACTTACCAGATTTCTCACAGTTATACACTTTCATGTCTCCTGTACTCTCACTGGAAGAACTTTTGTTCCTCAAATCAATAAGCTAGATTATTGCACAGCAAACAGGGGGGAATTCTGCCACTGTCTTAAAATTAATAAGGTTTTGATATATTGAACCTACAATAGCTGATTCTCTTGTTACTTTCGGGCAGCAGAGCCATGTTGTGAGCAGCATGAACATATCTTCACATTTTAATTTGTTTCAACAGAGCAACATTATCATTGGCTTAATTCATTCTTGACTTAATTCTTATTTAAATATTTTCAATATTAATGTAAAAACAGAGGTGAAGAAGTCTATGTAGCATCAGAGCTTTTGACCATTTCTCACAAAAGGTGTCACAGGTGTTATAATAATTACTGAATGAAGACATGTAAGTTAGAATTGTGTGTTTATTATTCACTTTGTTTTTGTTTTTGTCCAAGATTGTCCCTCTTTTAGCTCTGATTTTGTTCTCCACCAGCTCCTGAGGACAATATATGGGTTTTTAGCTGCTAAATGCTCCTTTAAGACCTGCCCACACCTAACACAAATTTATACATTAGTTCAGAGTCAAGAGTTATGTTCACAGACCGTGAAGTGGGCAACACACCTAACGATTGGGGAGTAACAACTGGATATTACTGGATGTTCTCAAGTAGACAATATCTCAAATCTGTTTTTGTGTCAAAACAAACATGGACAACAAATGGCAGCTTGTACTTTTCATAAACAGTTAAATTTGCACTGGAAAAAGACTAAGCCCTTTTTGGGTGAGATTCTGGATGGAGAAACAATGTTAATTATACAGTCTATATAAGACAACTAAGACAAAATAACTTTGTAATATGAAGCTAATTTCAGGTAAAGCTGTAGTCACTATAGATCTGCCCCACATTTGATAAATTGCAATTATAAAAATGTAACTGATTGCCACTATTATGGTAAAATACGTAATGCTTAACATTTTCAAAAATGTCCTGAATAGACGCAAATAAAAAGGGGCTCAGCAAATGCTAAATATTACAATATTACCAGATTAAAATGTGTTTAACTTACAGTGGTTACAAATTTCTTAATTCCTCATGAACTGATATTTGCAGAGAGATGTTATTTCTCCTATTATAGTGCAGATGTGAAAATCAATTATGAAAGAAATTAAAATATCAAGAATTGTGCCTTAAGAGGGATTTATACAGTAGCTAATAATCTATGAGATAAGATTTGATCCCTTAAGAGACACAGTGCTAATCTGTCCTCAGGTTTTACTACTGAGCCTGGTTCTGCTGGAGGTTTCTTCCTTTCTTAAAAAAGGGAGTTTTTCCTCTCCATGTTGCCTGGTGCTGCTCAAGGGGGATTTGTTGGGTTTTCCTTATTATTTAGTTGTATTGTAAGGTCTTAAACTTTACATTGTAAAGTGCCTTGAGATTACTTTTGATGTGATTTGACGCTATATAATGACAGAACATTAATGTCTCAGTCTAATATCCAAGTATATTTTAGGAATCACATGACTTTACCTGTTGAGAACTGATTAAGTCCCTTTCACTGCTGCCAGTTTTTAACTTTTTCAGTAAAAAAAACAAAAACAAAAAACATACATTAACCCAAGTGGAATTATTTCTAAAGAACAAGAAATGAACAAGACATTCCCAAGGTGTCAAGTGTGTGTGATTGCAAGGGTGAAAGAGAAGGTGGATCAACACTGTTTGTCTAAGACTCTCTGTGACTGCCTGATGACGCTGCCGCGCCACAAAGAGAGAGGCGACAGCAATTCACAGGAGGGAAAAATCAATCGATGACCTCTCAAAATGTTCAAATCACACGAGTAGGGACAGCAAACGTCTTTCATTCACAGGTATGGGGAGAGGAAATTGGTTATACCTAAGGTGTTTTTACAAAAAAGGTGGTTGGTTAAGGAACTTTAAATGTTATTTCTCTGGTTAATAGCAGCTGTGTTATGTCTGTTGACTTTCAACTCTGCATTTATCATTAACATTATCTTTTAACTGACTTATGTATGAATAATAATAGGCTAATAATTGATCCTAATTAATCCCTGTGGTAAAATTAGTGGAAATAGGATCCTAGATTTACAGTGCCATGGGTTCTGTTTTCTCCAGAGGTACTTTGACATGTGGCCAACTTGGTGCAGCTTCACAATTTCTGGTACTGTTTTTTTTTTTTTTAGAATATTTTATTATATTTTCAACAAGAGTTGCAAGTTCTTAAACGGAAAATCACAGGTTGGACCAGAACCTCAATAGAAGAAAATTATATGGCATCACTGTTTTTATTATACTGATCATCTTACTGACTTTGGTACGTTCACTGATTTAAATAACACAGTTAAACGCAGCATTTGCGAATCAATATTTGACACTGCATTTTGAAATCATTATCTAAGACAGTTCACACTTCTCTAGACCTGACCTTTTTCATAAAGGGACTTAAACGATCATATGTGCTATGTTATTTTTAAACAGGAATCAAACTGTATGAAATTCAGCTTTCAGACTTTAAACTAGAATTAAGAAACAGGATCACATTACACCTACTTTAATCTCCCTATATACTGGCTGAATGATTGTGTAAGAGTCCATTTTAAAATTTATGTGGCCTGACACTCACTAAGCTGCAGTATTTCATCCTCTCCGTCACATGCTTTTATCTGCCTCGGTTTAAGCTGCTTGCCTCATTTTGTTCCTAGTATTTTACTTTTTATTGGTTCCTTTCCTTCATAAGCTGTAAAGTGGTTTGTAACCTTTGTTGGAAGGAAAAGCTCTCTCTCTCTCTCTCTCTCTTGCTTAGAGTTTATCATTATTGTTTTCACCTGCAGCCAAAACTGTTCAATCCTTTTATTAAAAAAGGAGTCACAGTCATGTCTAACTTTGTCTCTGACTTTGTAAAGGTTTACTGTCGCTTTCTGAAGCTTTTCCTTACAATATAGATTGCAGTTTTTTTGGACAGACAACATACAGATATTGTATATATATATTATTATTATTATTATATTATGTTATATTATATTATAGTGTTACAGATTTTCTCTCTAAGGCTGCGAAATGTCTCAGCCTCCACTAACAACCAAACTGTGAAAGGACAATTTAGTTATTTAATCATAACAGAATAAATAATGTTCTTTTAAGAGCCAAAATTAAATTATGTAACTGACACATAATGCACTGTATACAGTACCCACACAGATCTGCTAGGTTGTGTTTTTTACACTCCTGCCAAATTTAAAGTAAGAAGAAACAGTTTATATTGTAAGAACAAGGGTTTTTAATTTTTTGTTTGGAGGTGTTGTTTTCATGTAAGTGGAGAAAATGATATAACATAAACACATCTCCAACACCTTCTACAAAATATGAAATTGATTCACTTATCAGTTGCCATGTTTGTGCTAAAATGCCTTAAATTCACAGGTGTCAGATTTAAATATTTGAACATTTGCTGTTTTTCTTCTATGACAGAAAACTGTTTAACTATTAGTTGGACCATTGCTCACAGACCTTTTCAGACGCAATTCTGAGGGGCATTTTTACATATTTCTCACATTTTATGGACTGAACAATGAAATTATTAATCAGGACCAATAATTAACAATGACAACTGGTACTTTCAACCTCATCTTTAACCGTGAAGAAAGAAAAATGTGATTTAAATGAAAAACTGTCAAATGACTGTGAATACAAATCTGGTCAAATATTTGCTGCCCATCATCAGCAAATGAAAATTTGCAGTACTTTATGTTTCAGTTAGTACCAAAATAATATAGAGCTTTAATAATAAATACTTAAGGTCAGTGTGTAAAATGCAGGACAAATAAAAAGACAAAGCAAATAGTCTAAATCACATAAAAATCGCCAGATCACAGAATAACTCTAGGATGTGAAGGTGGATGAGTAACAACAGCTGTTTTATGCTCTGTTTAAGTGTGTGCCAGAACATCACCAAGGCTACAAACACACAGGAGGAGAACAAGAAGGAGTTGGATTATTCATGAAATATGTGACTCTCCCCACTTTTGCTCCCACAGTGCAGTGGTATGTGGATTATGTGAACTGGAAACAGAGAAAATGCTTGTTGAGAGACAGTGGATGCTGGTATAGAGTAAACCTTAGCAGACTGAGATGGTAGAGAGACAGCCAGCCATTCATGCAATAACCAAATTATTAAGAAGGCAATATTCTAAAAGAAATTGGATCTCACAGGAGAAAATACAGCATTTCTTTGTTATAGACAGAGAAAATAGAAAACAGTTTTCATGCTAATCTCAGAGAGTGAGTCCCAGAGTCCCAAGCCGTGGTTCACTTCACTGGCATTTCTATTCATCTTAAAGCATCAACAACTGAAAGCTAAAGATAGACTGACTCCGGCTTTGACTCCTGGAGGGCATCTAGTTACATTTTCAATCTTCTAAATGTGTTATGCACTGGAGATTATCCTTTGTGATTATAATTTTCATGTGTTTGCTGTTAGGGAACAATCTAAAAACATTAAAACACACCCTCCTTTTCACCAGTAAAACAATTTATGCACGACAAAGAGACTCAGATCAATAAGACACCCACTAAAGGAGTGGGCAGCCTCTTCCTTTTGGCTACAGGAGTCAATAGCCTTGTTAGCACCCGACTCACACATACCATAGGTAACTTGCTGCCCTTCTGGACCCGACCACACAATCTGATGAAGATCCCAGTGGTCTCCAATTAACACTCAGTCTTCAGTGATAATGTGTGTTTCATCAGCAGCTCAGCAACAGATACACTTTGACATCTGTGTATGCACATTACTGTAAGTCTGCTGCCTTGTGGGTGCATAAGTATGATAATGAATACCTTTGGTTAAGTTAACATGATTACAAAGCAAACAACAACGCTACAACTAGTTCACAAAGCTGACAAAAACCATTGTTGACTTCAATTTTGATTGATTGTTGATTCGCATGTATTCTAAATAAAAAAATGTATCTCCTTTCTTTGATTTGCTCACATTGTGGTGACAGACAGGAACTGATAGAGACGTGTGACATTTACCAAAGACGAATCAGGGATGCTGCCTTCGCAGATGGTATTCACATCAACCACAAAACTACCACGATGCTCTACTGCTAATTCCTTTTTTTAATCGATTTCCACACACTTACTACTTAGTTACTACTCACCTAAATGCTGATTGGATGTGCTGGCTACCTGAAACGCTAAAATAATAATAGCTGGCATAGCTTATTTTTCAAATGTCTTGATCACTGAAGGCTTTCATACAAAACAACAAAGTTAAGCAGCCTAAATTACTGATATGAATTAAGGTTTAACTGGAGAATACAACTCCTGACCTCCTGATATGTCATGATTAGCAAAAGAAAAGATGTATCACTACCTACAGTGGAGTTCCCCCTTACAAACAGTCTGCTGCTTTCAGAAAAGCATCTCACCAGATGATAAGCTGAATTAATGCTAAGGATGAAAATCATCTTGGGACAACTCAATGTCAAACACATGAACACAGAAACCTCATGAGAACCAGCATCTACATTTTAACTGAATAGTTCTGTATTAACTGCACACATTCATTCTGCTTGTGCAAACTTTTCCACACTGATACAACCATAAAGCTGCAACAAAAAGCCATATTTTTCATCATAATTAGTAATGTTCACCCAAATGACATTATGTCAGATACACTTTTAAGAATCACCCCTACAGAAAACAATAAAACATTCCACCCCACATCATGAAAATGGAGGATGCTGTAACAACTGATCTACCTTCTCTAGAAAAAAAATCGGATGTCCTACACAAAAAAACAACCTCCGCATTGTTCCTTCCTGTCTCGCTATGTACTTCTTCCAGTGTTCTTCCATTGCAATATGAAAATCATTCTGAGGAATATTTGACTGCTTTAAAAACCATATTACATGTTTTCATGTCTTTTCTGTCTCTGGCTCTAATGTAAACCCAATATGTGTCTTACCGTAACAATAAGGCCCCTCTCCTGAAAATATTTGACCAGAGGAATTGTATTTTGTTTGAAGTTGGTCAAGCGGCGGTCGATGGCCTTGGGGTTATCGTCGGGTCGTCCCTGCTGCTCGGCCCGTTTCTGCAGCCTCTCCTTCAAACGGTGGTTGGTGCAGGCCAGGAACACCACCAGGTCAGGAGTGCAGATCTGCCAGGAGAGAGAGGATGTGTGAAACATTACAGCCAGTGTTGTACCACCTAGTTAAACCTTCATTCACACATGATGTTCATGATCTGACCCCGAAGAAACTGCATTAAAACAGAGATACCTCTAGAGACCAAGAGCCAAGCAAACACACACCACAGAGACTCAGCAGAGTCAGGTCAAAACTACAATTCACACAAGAGTAAAGATTTAACTCTCAGTGACTGATTTTATTATGATGCACTTTGAATACAGGTAATTATCAATCAAAAAGGATGACGCTGTACCTCCCCAAAAGAAAAAGAGAACTTTACTACCTGCCACCCAAACAACTTTTCTTCATTTTTAGCGCCGTTGTGTTTCTGTGATCATGTGAATGTACTTCAGAGTTGGTTACTTGACATTATAGGTGCGATCACACGCCGTCTTTTTTGTAACCGTGACGGCAGTTTTCTATTTAAATATCAAAAGTGAACAGGAACCTATTACTGTCACATCAACAGAATGTGTGAAAAACAGATTACTCATCTGTCTTTGTTGCAGTTGCAACCAAAAAACTTTAAACTGTCTGTACTACACTGAGCAACAGTTTGTTTAATATGCTTCAACAGGAGATGAAGAACAAACTACATATGAGAGGCCTACAGTATCTGTTGCCAAGATATAATATCAGGCACATAAACACTTATTGTAATTTAATGGTCATACAACAGTAACAGCACTGAGTAATTGAGATTTAATTTGTGACACTCGAGCACACAAAGACATTCCTTAGTAACCAGTGAGTGAGTAAACTGAACAGAGCGATCGGTGAAGGATGCTGTTGTCCATCTATCCGAGTGAAATTTCTTGGTTTCTATGGCTCTGACCTGCTTTTGTATATAAAGAGGACAGCGTGCTGTCCCCATTTTGAACCTGGCCACTGCCTACCTGAATCACAACCGCAGGAACCTGAGTTGTTTATTGCTTTTCATACGCTGTCATTTGTTTCCTCCTGCTGTTAGATGCATTTGGCTCTCTGCCAGAGACAAAAATAGCTCGAACAGTGTTGTTTACAGTGGCGTAAGTCAGTCTGGCTTGTGAACGTTTTGAATCTCTGCATATCAAACTTTATGTTTCTCTAGCAACACACCTGTCCTCAGGTAGAATATTTTTATTTCATGCTACTTTATACTTTTACACTACTGCAGTTAAGAGGAAAATATCATAAATACTGTACATACAGAGAAAAGACACATGAAAGGATAAAACTGCAGATTAACTTTGCCTGTGGAACCATGGTTTTTTCCTCTTTTTGATTTGCAGTGAATGAAACAAACTTTAAATTGAAGACAGAACTTGTACCTCAACACTGTTACAGTTAACTTTGATACTTTATACTTTTACTGCACTAAATTTATCTGACAGCTGTTGTTACTACTTACGTGCCTACTCTGATTAATAATATAAACGGTATTACATAATGATGTATTAGTATATGTTAAGATACTTCTATGTCCGGGGGAAGCTTACAAGCTACTCAGTAGTACATAAACTTAAAAATTTAACTTAAAATTATGTCCTTTTTTACCAGCTGCAACATTAATGTATCAATAATTACAATTTTGTTAAATAACACACTGAAGATTATTCAGATAATTGTATATTTCTGCATAATGAGTACTTTTACTGCTGGTACCTTAATTATCTGTTGCTGATAATACTTGAATATGATACTTGAATGTAGGACTTTTACTCGTAATGGAGTATTTCTGCACGGTGGATCTGCTTCTTCACTTTAATCCTTTCAGGCAGAAATAATCTAATGGCAGCTTTTCAAATGCAGAAAATGTGGCTTCCTGTTGTGCTGCACAGGAAAGTCAACATCCTTTTTGAAGCAAAATCTTAGATACACTGATACCGATACTGACACGTAAAATATAGCCTCTGCAAAGTCTTTTAAAATTTGAGGCAATTATCAGACATAATCATATATAGTTTATTTTGGGCTGAAACCTTTGTGTGAAACTTTTAGTTGAGTCTGGAAGATGAAGAAACAGCTCATTTTAGGTATCAATCCAGAATAATGTTCACCTTTCCTTTAATTTCATTCTGCTTAAGCATGTGGAGCTGGACACTATCAGACGTCTCCATCCCTCTCCACGAGCTTGGATGTTCTTGGGTTGTTTCCTCTGTATTAGCTCTCGCAGACTTTCATTCTCAGTCATCAACAGGAGGTTTAAATGGACATATAATGTCTGAGCAGGCAGCTGAGTTCAGTTGTTGAAAATGACAGATTATTTATTTAGATGAACAGATTAACAGTTCTTAGTAGCCACCACAACATCCTTAAAGCCCACGGCGATCATTTCATATGGTTTTTGTTGTTCAAAGAAAGTATGTTTTTTTCTTGAAAAAAGTATTTTTAATAACAATTTCCCATTGACATTATTCATCATTTTAACTCAAGTTAGTCAAATTAATATTTCACAAAATAATGAAAAACGGCAAATCATGTGAAGCTGAGAATCTGAAGCCACCTGATGCTTGAAGTCCCTTTTTTGATTATTATGATTATCACACTAGCTGCTGTTTAACTTTCCTAGGGTCGACTGATCAATTAGATTTGTAACAATTTGTCAGTCAGTGTTTGAGCGAATGAGAACATTTTGACAACTTTCTACAGTGTGGATGGGATTTTAACTATCAAATCAGACAATCCTGGCAC
The DNA here is from genome assembly GCA_900302695.1 of Helostoma temminkii. NCBI lineage: Eukaryota > Metazoa > Chordata > Actinopteri > Anabantiformes > Helostomatidae > Helostoma > Helostoma temminkii. The sequence goes on from OMLM01002658.1 coordinate 35,124, forward strand.
AGGAGGGTTTTACTATAAATAAGTGTAATGTATTGTAATGTAATGTATTTAAAAGATGAGATCTTCCCAGACAAAAGAAAAAATATAATAATAATAAAAAAAGATTTCTGAAAGAGCTCTTAGCAAAATTTCATTTATTTCTCCTAAACCCTAAGTCTGTAAACCATAATGGCTTATTCCTCCTCCTCTCATGTTTTGCTCAGAAAAACACAAAAAACTTACAAATTAGCCTCAATCTAAGCTTCAAAAGGGATCTCCTCAATGTTTTAAACAGTGCTCAGGTTTTCTCAGCTACAGCTCAGCTCTCTATGTCCATTCTATCTCTGCTCATCCTTAAAAATCAACAGGCAATACAGGTGAGACAACAATCTGAGGCGGGAGTCATCCTGAAACGTGAGGGAGATACTTCTAAAACCTTCTTTTTGTGGACCCTGGGTCCTTCAACTGAAGGATTAGCAGTTCAAGTCCCTTCATCTGTGTCTATACATTAAAGTATCCTTAAATAAGGCACTTAACTCCATGTCGTTTCTGGTGGCTCTGGCATGGCAGCTCCACCACCATCAGTGTGCGTGAGCATGAATGAGATTAGGTTTACCTAATCAATTAGGAAGTAACATACTGTGTTTATAGACTCACATTTTGGCCCATAGTAGCTCCAGCATTTTTTTTTCTTCTTTATTGGAGAAAATAGATCTATCCATAGAGACCAGGATTGTGCATATTGATTGCATCACTGTGGAGCTATTCTTAAATTTAAGCAGTATAGAAGCTATTTTATTTAACCTGGTTCAAGATCTATGAATTATGTCCTATAGTGACCTGAGACAATCTGTGGAGCCACTAAAAGATGAAGATTGATCTTCAAATGTATCTCGCACAGATTGTGTAAATTTTCACATTATTCTTGCTTTTTCGTAGTTGTATCTAGGTGTTTCCTCGCAGGAAATCTTTTTCTGGTGAAGCAGAAGAGCCATGTCATCTTGCTAAAAGGATAATTATATAACACCACTGTCTTTGCGACTTCCATTTAAGCCTGCAGAATGTTCAGTCTCAAAGGATGAAGCCATGTGAGTGCCGAGTATACACTAATTAAATCTTCTCAAAGCGCAAGGTTGAGTTTCTCTCTGATGTTTGTGAGAGTTATGATGTAAACACACACTTTTACAGCAGAGCAACTGCTGCTGTGTTTCACCACTGTTTCATAACCACTGTGATAGATGAATCTGTATAAGACAAAATGGAAGCTTGGAAAACTAGTCACATCTTTGACCACATGTTATTTCCTCATGATTATTTTCACTACTGATCACTGTCGATTAACTATTTTGTCTATAAAAAGTCAGAAAGTAGTGATAATTTTTTCTTTAGTTTGACTAACAAGCCATTAATTTACTGTGATTTAAAACAGAGAATTAGACGTGTTATGTACATTTAGACAGAGATGAATAGATAGACAGACACCTCCATGACTGAGTGTTGGTAAAAAGGCTCGAGGGCATGTGGAAGGGATATACCGCAGCTCTGGTGAGCTATTAAGGGGAGCAGGGCGGCTGTGGTGGCCCACAGGAGCAACTCTTAAATGGCTGTTGTGATGGTGTAAAGGGCAAAGTTCCAGCATGGGCTGGAAAGAGACTAATGAATGTGGATGCTGTGGCTCCAGTTGAGTGTGAGAGCACAGCTTAGGGAATATGGGAACTGAAATTCACAGAGCACTAAGTGTAATGTATGATGCATAAAGCAGCATAAGGTCTGTGTAAATAAAATAAATAAACCAGAATATTCCATGCATAATATTACATTGTTTTGTAGAAAAAATCTAGAGAGATACTCAGATATGTATTACTTTTTCAAGAGTCTTTTTATTTCCTCCATCTAAGACACACTTTAATTAAACATTACAATAAATATCTGATATTGAGGTGATTTAATTATGTAGAGATACTGTATCTACTGTATGAGACTGGTTTTTAATTATTGTTTGTGTGTTTTATTATTATTTTGTAGAAGTGTCATTATTATTGTTCACTGTGATTGTGTGTATGGATGTCAGGTGTTGATAAAATACAGAAAATATATGCAATGTTGTATTTTTTTGTATATTCAGGTGTGGTTGTTCTTTACAGACAAAATGGTATTGAATTGTTGTGTAAAAGAAACTATTAGTTGATTAGTAAATAATCTTCTCTTCCAGTTCCAGCTTTCCCAATGTGAACATTTCCTGCCATAGTTTGACAGATTTCTAATATCTTTGGGTTTTTATCTTTTAAGGTGTCATTTTTTTCTACGATCTGACATTTTCATATCAAATGATTCACTGGTTAAGCAGGTAGCATGTGGCAGATGAATCGATAATTAAAGAGTAGTTTCAACTCTAATTGTAGACCTTCAAAAGTTACTATCATACATGCAAATATAGTCAGTTTCACTTGCTGTTTCTCTGCATTTAACCTTCTTTTCTGTAGTATAGAATTATAT
>OMLM01002658.1:48140-62149 GCA_900302695.1 Helostoma temminkii
CCACCCCCTCCACTCCCCTTCTCTGTTGCTCTGCTACCTGTGGTGCGAGCTCTCCATTGGTGATGATTTTAGCGATCAGGCTCCACTTCCTGTTACTGGTGGCGTTGTGGATCATCTTCTTCCTCAGCAGCTCGCCCACAGACACATACTGGAAGCCATAGCGCTCGGCAATCTTCAGACTCTGCGTTCCTTTGCCGCTGCCAGGGCCACCTAGGCACAGGGGGAGAGCTGTTGATGTTTTGGGAGAGATTATGTCTTGTGTGTGATATGTGCGTATGTGAGTGTGAAACATTATGTGTGCGGGGGTGTTAGCGTAGGCGCATGTGTGTATTACCCAGACTATGTGAGACTTTGTCTGTGTGTGGACGACTCTGGTAGTGTTTGAGAGGGCGTTTGTGACTGTGTGTTTCTCAGTGCGACTTTGTGTTACTGCTCGTGTGTAGGGTGGGCAGATGACAGAAACAGGTATGTGTGAACCTCCTACATTTGCTAACAAATCCTTCTCTTTCCTCTTTGTATATCAGAGATATTAGAGATAACAGGAAAAAAGGATCTGGGTAGTTTGACAAGCAATTTTGTGAGTATATGTCATGTTAGCACTTGTTTTAACATCTTATCATCTTAGTGCAACAGAACATCACAGGTAAAATTATTGTAAATTCTCCAAATTATTAGCAATAATACCATGATAGTGCAAGACAGACTTCTTCTTCTTCTTCTACTTCATTCTGTATGAGTACTCGTAAAAGCCACCTGACACCGAATACGGAAACAAGTGCGCCACATCCCAGGATTTCACAGATGCCACTGTTACCATAGAAATGTTAACTGCCCCAAAATTGCTCTGGTTGACAGCCAGGCCAGAGTAAAGTAAAATTAATTGGAGAACAAGCTGTGTGGCTGGTAATTTTTTTCCACCAAGGTGTTATTTTCAGAACTGATTTTTCATGGATGAGGAAAGGAGTGTGCATCAGTGTGAAGGAAATCGTTACAAATCAGTGATTGCTTATTCAGTATATTATTTTGTTTGAGTTGGATTAGATTATAACAGCCAAGTGTCAGTCAATTGACAGTAATGTGTCCCTATAGGTATTCGGAGACCTTAGAGATGCACGTAAATGTGCACAAACACGTATTTAGTGTGTCACTTACAAGTGGGGTCAATAATCAGGATTTACAGGGTTTACAGTTGCAGAATCTGACAAGCACATTATTGGAAGTAAGGCCATCAATTTACTTCTGCTATTGTGATTCTCAGACTCTCTGGGACAGTCAGTCCAGCACATTTTAGGCAGTGAATGGCTCAGTGTGAAGAAGTGTGAAGACAGGCAGGGTTTTTCTTGCATTCTTCACACATATACTGACCTTACATGCGTAAAAAACACACACACAACCTTGTTCATTTAAAGTATATTAAGGTTTTTTGGGTTCAGAATCAAGGCCTAAGGTCAAGCTATTGAAGAAAAAATTGACACCCCTCCCGTAGCTGTACGCTAAATATGAAACTACAGCCAGAAAAATGCAAAATATATTTTAATCTATTATTATAAGATTGCGATTCATTTCCTGCTTAGTTAAGTTTAAAGCTTATTTTTGTATGTGGTGGAAGCGGATGGGACACTTTTTAAATTAACACTGTAATAAATTGAGCCAACCTGACACAATATCATGTTATTAATTAAAGGTTTTGATGTGATAATAATGGGAGTGTGTTTCGGCACAGAGAGAGGTGCAGCGAGAATAAGAGAGATGTCTGTATATCCATTTAGCAAATGTGCACTTTGTCATGCATCTGTGCATTTTGTAATATTCAGCTGGGTCTCCCTCCCAACCTCCTCCTGACCACACATCTTTGTCAGTCTCTTTCTGTCTTTCTGTATGAAACTGACAGACAAAACATTTGCCACAATCTTCCAGAGAGATGACTGCTGCTGCCATCCTGTTTTGCCTTTGAAATAGGACACAATGTGCTCACGAAGACGAGATAGAAACTGGCTTTGTGCTGCAAGGACAAATAACTATTATCCACACTATAGACAGAGCGAACATCCCAGATACACACTGAAAACAAAACATGCTGTAGCAGAAAGCTGTCAGAAGTTTGTTAAAGAGCCTTTAGCAGACACTCAAATCATTTAAAATGACTATTTTAAAGAGCCTGTAAATAGCGAGCTCATTCAGTCCAGCTCAACCAGTGTCATTACTCTTCCTGCATTGCTGCCTCGCTTAATGTATAAGATTAATGAACGTGTTTGACAGGTTAATACAGGCCCATCTAGGGAATCAGATTAGGAGAGTGTGAGTGTGTAACACAGTAAGTGACATGTAGCAAGATCTCCCCTGCTGATACAGACAGAGGGAGGCGGCACTGCATTCAAAATTCAGAAAACCACACTGCTAGTGTACACACACACACACACACACACACCAAGTCAAAGATTCCCATCCAGCTGGTGTATTTTTAGTTCATCAGTGAGGCAAATATAAACTACAAGTTTATATTTGCCTCTTTTAAATAGACAAAGAGTTCATCAGAAGCAATAAGGAGACGCCAGCTGCAGCGTTTTGACTGGTTACACAGAAATTCATCTTCACAGCTGTCTCTTATCTAGTGGAAAACATGATTCAGGAGAACTCTAGATAAGTACTTCAAATGAAAAACAGCGGTTGAAGAAGCTGTAAATAGTTGTCCTTCTTTTTTGTTTTGCCTTCTTATGATTTGTGATGATCCACATATTTATGGTTTTATGGTGTGTGTCTGTTGTGCTGGTTCTTTACCAATGACGAGGATGACTTTGGGTCGTGGTCTCGATGGATCAAAGACTTCGTACTCCTCTATGAGCTCTGCTGTCTCTGACAGGTCTGAGTCACTCTCGATGGAGAACTGGCTGATGGGAGGGAGGCGGTCATAGCGTCTGTAAGGAAAATTGGGACTGTCGGGCAACACTGGCACATACAGACACACAAACACACAAGTACAAAGTAATTAATTTAGAGTTTTTCAAAACCTGAGGTTCATCACTGAATATCATCATTTATGTGTTTGTCAGTCAAAGTGGGCCACGGCTTCATATTGTAGATCAAGTTAAAGGTGAACATGTCACATTATTTTGCTTTAATCCAATTTTAAAACAAATACCCAAAGGTCATACCTCTTTAAACAATCAGACAGCAAATTAGAGATAATCAAAAATTACAGCCCTAAAGATGTTATTGATCATTTTTTGCAATGACAGTACAGAGATGGGAATTATTAAGCAGAGCACACAAACTTCTCTCAAGTCCAACACTTAAATCTCACAATAAGGCCGGCAGAAGAAAATATTAATGAGGGAGAGCTGCACGTCTTTCCAGCACATGTTGTGAAATGTGGCAGATCTGAGCCTCAGCGCTCAGCTGAGTGAGGAATCACAGGACAGAAATATTTCTAACCCTAATTAGGCTGCGGGTCCCAGCAGCTAAACGCTGCGGCTGGCAACTTTACCATGCAGGCAACTTTACCACAATATCAATATTGGTCTCTTTCATGAATATCATCTTTACATATCTGTAAAATAACGCTGCAACTAGACAAAGAAGTCAATGTAAACCTCATTAAACAATGCAAATTGAAGATATCATGAGCATACTGGAGCGGCAGCTGAGTCAACTTTGTATTGCAAATTCATACTAACTTTTCTGTGTGCGGTACTTCCCAAATCAAGTAGGCCTGCTGTGAAACACAGCTGGAATTTATAACTGTTGAATGAAAGGCCTTCTGGGAAGTTCTGTCTCAGCAAACAGCTCTGGGACAGCACCAACAGTGTCACAACAAAATTTAGGCAAATAAGTCTGAGACTAGTGACGCACAGAGCTGCACTTCACACTGTAGCAGAGGAAAACCCTCTTCTCACACAGTACAAGTCTTTTAGAGTATACGGCACAGTTTTAACAATGTGCAGTATCTGCAATGGGGCTCATAAGGGGAGAGAGAACAAATGTCAACACCCTTTCCTGTTCAAACAGAGCCAGCCTGGTCTTGGCTGAGTGAGAGAGGAAGGTGAACTGCTGCCAGCATCCCTAGAAAGAAGATAAGTGCCAAAAGACACATATATGTTTTAGCGCCTCGCTGGAAGCTTTATTTTTTCCTGATAATTACACAAATTGTGCCAGATCAATTAATCTGCACGTTAGATTTCCATTGACATTTACATTTAGTCATTTGACAGGCAAAGTGAGATGCGAAGCAAGCAACAAAACCATATCCTGATGTTACATCTTTAAGTGTCTTATTTTGTTTAAAGAACTTTCTAAACCTGATGAGATTCATTTCAATAAAATGAGAAACATCATATTTATCGGACTGAAGTGAGGAACATTTCAGTAGTTTCTGCTCGACTGGTTAACAGGCTGACTTTTTACTGCTCCAGCTCTAGTTCTAGTTAGTCTAGCTCTGCTTAACTCCATATCCAAGTGCATTCACTGCTCACCATTTCTGAAGAGGGACCTGCGCGATTGGCCTCCGTTGAGAGGAGGAAGAGACTTCTTCTCCTGGCCAACAAAAGTATCCCACCGCACCTTTTCTGTTCCTCCGAGCTCCCTGACTTTCTTCAGACAGCCCTCTATGTAGTCGATGGGGTCATCGGGCCGGTAGTACATCAAACCTGTCAGCAGGCTCTGAGGAAAACAACAGAGAATTAAGTACAGAGAGAATAGGAAGGGAGGAGATCTTTATTCTGGCATCACTTCAACTTTGTAATAATGTGTTGTTCTGTGGAGAACGTGCCCATCTTCAGTGCAGATCTAGTGGCCTTGGCTTGGCTCCACCGAGGGAACTAAACATCTCATTTTGTCAGAAGCCTGTGAAATTGGACTCAGTCTGGCAAATAAACACAGAACCTCTGTGCCGTGGCGTTATTCTTCAGGAGGAAAAGCTATGATGTGATGAACATGAGAACGATATCCCTAACAAAACAAAAGTCTAGTGTATGTTTGTGTGACATTTGTCCCCTCGGCCCTGAATGTTTTAAAACAATACCTTCCCCTGGGACTTCGCCTCCACCCTCCTCACTAACAACTCTCACCGTGCAGCACGAAAACAGAAAGCTTCTCCCCGCTGAAAACAATTAGACGTGTTTGTTTGGCTGATTGATAATACACTTCTTTGAGCAGCAGTTGTAAACAGTAAAATGAAATGCAGTGATGATGATGGTGTCATTTCACTGCTCAATAAAATTTGATCTGGCAGTAAATAAACAAGCAGTGATTGCTTGCATACATTAGCTGCACTGCACTTGGGATTGTGTCTAATTAAGTGGATGAGTCAATTTACTATCCCCTCAGGAGGATGAATATTATATTTCATGATTGTATTGCTGTAGGTTCTCATACTGTGCCTGATGGTTAAAAGTGAATTTCTGTGTATCTACCACAGCTAAATTGTTAATATCCATTGAGTTGATGAATGGCGTGTCCTGCTGTCTCGCTGTATATACGCTGCCTCGCGTCAATTCAGGAGATGTTGAATACATGTAAAATTCTGGAGTTTCCTTTCTCTTCTAACCCATAGTTTAATCGAGGAATATTTCTGACACTCAAACAGGCTAAATATCATAAAAAGATATTGACTCTGACGCGCGTTTATCAATGCATGGATGTCAGAATGTGTAAAATCTGCCCGTATTCCCGTCACATCATCCCCACAAAGCGCACACCAGCTCTCACCTCAAATAGTTGAGGTATCTCCCGCCGTGCGAGATACTCCTTGGCATCGTTGGTATTCATCTCCAGCCGGATTCCCTCTGAAATCACAACTTCACGGAGCGTTTCTTTCCTCAGCTGTTTCACTGCCGTAAGGTATTTTTTGGTTAACAAAGCGCCTCCTGCTTCCCCTCAGCGCATTTTTACCTCGCGTGTGGACTTTACAACTGGATTCCTGCAGGCGATGCCACCGCGCCACCCTCCTCTGTGATGCGGATGCGTGGCTCGCCCCTCTCCCCTCCTACAGCGTTCTGCCTCCAGCGCGCACCGTGTGTGTCTTGACGTTGGCACAGAGGCTGCGCGCTTTGTGTGCCAAATAACGCACGCACCGCCAGTAGCAATATTTTGTCTTTGTTTTTTTCTTTTTTAACGGTCTGTCTCAATAGCCCATAATTGCAAAATGGCCAATGGGTATATAAGTACTTACTTAGTTACATTTTAGTTGCATTTGTGTTCTGCATTTCAAAGAAAAAAGATTGCAGTTTTAAGTCGACTATAGATATTTAATAACTTTAATTACTGGTTACTTCTCAGCAGAGGTTTTTTGTGGCCATGGGGCAAACACTGTAAAGAGGGTGCACATTTAGGAGCGCACCTCTATGGTCAGTTTATCAAACATGAGGAAGTGGTGCAAATGAAACTCCCTGACAGTGGTTAATTGAATTACTAAATCAGTAATTCTAAGTATTATTTTGTTGCTAATGCTTCCAAACTTTTAGACTGCTTTGATTAGATTTTTGAACCATACTGGTACTTTTAATTGAGGCGTTTATGTTGTAACATTAGTACATTTACTTAAATTTTGATTCAATTCCTCAGAATTATTGATAATAATAAAGATCAGATTAGATTAGTTTTAAAAACGAAGAGCTGTTTTCACACTATATGAAAAAATCTCAACACAAGGTCCTCTTTAATTCACGCTGAAGAAGCTTTCAACCACATCTCATGGCCTTTTTATTCCTCTTTTTTTGTCATGTTTAAACCTATCATAGAATGACACTTATAATCCAAATGACTATATTATTTATGTCGATGTTTATGCATTCTGCATTTTTTTAAGTGATAAGTCATGTACAAGGCCACAGCTACATCAGGGAGAATGATTAGCTCTTATCTTTTTTACAACTAAAGCCTGCAGTGGCCCTAAAACATACAGTTAAATGCCTTATAAACTGTGTGGTGCTTAATGTCAGTGCAGCTAAATATAGCTTTATGCGTGCTTGGCTGCAGGTCATCGCTTAACTTACGTAACAACTTATATCTTTACATTGGGTTTTACATGGAAACAAACAGTTCAGCAAAAGGTGGAATCCACTTGTCACACAATGGAGGCTTTTTTAGGCAACACATGACTAGTCCAATTTGATTTCCTCATTTGTCCCTATAGGATTTGATCCTTGTAGGCCACTAATCCTCTTGACAAGTGTGCAGCTGACTCTGAGTCTCCTTATTGGTTATATCACAGAGCAGCATCAGATTAGTTCAATGACATGAGTGTTAGAAAGTGATGATCATTCCTGTTTAATAGCATTTCGTGCATGACCGAGAATCAGTCATGGCCGGGGACAACACAACATGATAGTAAAATGCAAATTTATGGATTGAAAATGGAATAATGATTAGATTTATGCAACTGAGATCTGTTTTGTTCAAGCACCGTGCTTGTTTTTTCATTTCTAATGTGATGCAGTCTGAGAGGCGCATTATAAGCCCTGGCCAAGCAAAGTGAGTGATGCTGCAGGTCAGAAGGCAGCAGAAGAGGGAGAAATCTGGAGGATTAAAGTGGTTGGTGGACCTATTAAGGTGCCCTGTGATGTGTCACAACTGATTTTGATGCTGCATTTCCAGCGGACCTTCTGCTTGCTGTGCTGTAATGCTACATTAGAATTGCATGAAGGATTTTTTTTTATAGCTTAATCTCACTGCAGGCCTCCCAGACGTTCAGGCAATTTGAGCAGTGACATGATGTGCATTTTGACATCTGCTGAATGTGATATCCATGTCACTTCCCTTTAAGCAGGCATTTACGTCTTAACTGGAGAGCATTTGAACACAAAGCTGTCTACATGATTCAATGTTTAATTTGTATTTCTGTTTTTCTTTTGTCTGTGTTTCAGCCATATCTCACAAAATTGTAACTCTGGAACAGCTCATTGTCACATAATACAAACCCACCCAGCAATAAACACATTTTTGCTATAATAATGAAACATGCATGAAAAAATCTTGTACGTGTCCATTTGATGGTGGTAACAAATATTTATTTTTCTATGAGCTCTGTTTTTATTGGATGTTGACCTTTGTACAGCAGTAGCACAGAAAAAACTGTAAAAAGCAAGCAAACATAAAGTATGTATTTAGTTTTAATTTACATTTGTTTTCTGTTTCTTTTACGTACAACCAATGTTTATGTATTCATGTGTATTCATGTTTTGCAGTGTATATGTGACTTCTCTCTCCCTTTTTCTCTGTATATATATATACACACTTTATATATTGTGCAGTATAATATGTCACCGTATGATCACACACTACAGTATACAGTACACACACACATATATATATATATATATATTTTTTTTTTTTTACTACCACTATTACATTTTATTATAATGAAAAGAAAACACAACTCCTGATAAAGAATAAAGAAAAAGGAAAAGCTGAATTATGGTGATTTGTGTATATCTCATAGGGATAGCCCCCCCACCACTTTAGTCATGAGTCGTGATCTCTTTGTCTTATTTGATCTTTTATGTGTCTTTATGTTATTTGGATTCTGTTTTAGGTAGGTTTGTGTCTCCCTTTGGTTATTTAAAATCTGTTTTTGTTGTTTTTCAGCTCTTTTAAGAGATTTCACATTTCTACATCAAGTGCTTTTATTTTGAAATGTCTCCTGCCGGAAGCATTTGCTGGGCGGAGCCACAGGTTTTCACTTCCTGGATGTACAGAGCTAACACTGCTGCACAATGAAAATACTCACTTTATTAAGCTTATTTTGCACGTATCTATTAGTAAACAGCATTAACATTGAGGTGAGTAAATATTTCACTTATGCGGTACCGAGTATCCTGCCAGTTTGTGTGTATTATGCTAATTTTAACCTGATAGGTGACTCTTATGTTAGCCTTCTGAACCTGTCATGCTAGCCAGCAGTGTTGGTGATGGTAACGTTAGCGAATGGAAACCCTATAAATCATGCACATGTATCAGTCCCGTTTCTTTTTGTTTCTCAGGATAACGCGGGGCAGTTCTTTAGCAGTGGTCACACTAACAACTGGGCTGTTCTGGTGAGTATTGATGTCACATTTCCGAAGGAGGCTCAGTATATGCTAATTGGTTTTCTGCATCAGTAGTGGGAGCAGCAGAAACACTTTTCTTCATATGCATTTCCTGCCTCTCATACACAGGTGTGTACGTCCAGATTCTGGTTTAACTACCGCCATGTGGCCAACACGCTGTCCGTCTACAGAAGTGTTAAAAGGCTGGGTATTCCTGACAGGTAATTCATTATTACAAACTACCTATTTGTTCAAATTGGTGTCCATTAAACTTAGATTATTATTTTGATGGAAAGACATAAATGTTAAATTTTGCACTGTGCACTGCACGCTATGTGAGGTGCATTACTGTACTCACAGTTCAGTCATTAATCAGGAATTTGTGTGCCCACCCGGGAACCCTGTTCCATTTTCAAGGTACTTTCCACTCAGCTCGTTCCAAGCATCTCTGAGAACTGTGGATTTAGTCAGTTTCAGTGATTTATTTCTCCTCATGTAATCCCAGACTGACCATGACGTTTAAATTAGACGTCTGGGAGGATCATATCGTCTGTTGCAGTACTCCTTGTTCTTCTCGTCTCCGAGCATCGTTCTTTATGACTCTCGCTGCATGTTTGAAATTATTGTTATGCAGAAAGTTGCAGAAATAATTTGGGAAAGATCAGGCGCCACCCTGATGGTAATATTTCATGGATAATGAACTGTTGCGTAATACTTTATGTCCATCATTATACATTTGGAAACAGTTAAAAAGCCAATCACCAATACACTTTATTAATGATTTAGATGATTGAACTCCTTAATTACATTAATCTTTTCTCTGTAAACTTTTGCACTGCTATATTAACACACAAAAAGATGTATAATGACTTATTACAAGGCTAATGATGCAGTATTTAGCCATATTATGTAGTATAATGACTTTGAATCTCCTCTGCTATTTTCTCTTTTTCCAGCCACATAGTTCTGATGCTGGCTGATGACATGGCTTGTAACCACAGGAACCCCAAACCTGCCACAGTGTATAGCCACAAGAACATGGAGCTGAATGTGTATGGTGATGATGTGGAGGTGGATTACAGAGGATATGAGGTCAGTTCACAACACACTTGGGGAGTGACAGTCAATTGGAAAACAAATCTAATTTTTGTTAGGCAATCTGATTGGGATTTGTTTGCACTGCCTGTTCTATTTTCCACTGGCTTCATCCACTGTCCATAGTATCCCGAAGACGGAAAAAGGCAGAGTAATCTTTAAGCATCTAAATATTTCTATAAACATGCTGATTTCAGTGATAATAATAATAAAAAAGGAATTAAATACTTGCCACATTGGTTAGGGTTTGTACCTGCACCTCCTTGGAAGGTAATATGTCTGTGTTTTGGAGCCTGTTTTAACTAAACATATCAGAGAAAGCATTCCCTTCTGTACTACTGATGTAGTCAGGATGCAGGAAAAATCAGCAGATGCAAATACCTGAGTGACTTTCATAAAAGTGAAATTGTTATGGTTCAGAGCTTGTCCAAAATGTCAGAGCTTGTTGGGTGTTTGCAGTCAGGAGTGGTGTGACTCCATTGACAGTAATCTGGCCTTAAAGAATCTGCTGCTTATGTTTTGGTGCCAGATACTGAACCTTCAGTGGTATTCATAGTATTCTTGTGTTCTGACAGCGGGTGGGAGCTGTTTTGGCAGCATGCAGAGGACCAGCAACATATTAGACAGAAATGGTCATAATATTTTTGGGTCAGCAGCGTGTCTTGTAAACTGCACTGCTGGTGGGGGCATCTCATGTTGTCTCTCACCTGCCTTAGAAAGATTCTATTTAATATAACATAACCTAGATATTATATGCAACTACAGCAGGGAACTGGAGGGTGTATGGTCAACACAGTTTGTTTGCTCTGCCTTGTCTGTTGACCAGGAAATGACTTGATATCATATAAATTCTTAAATAGTGGAGCACGACAGTGTTTTGTTTGTTGAGGACAGAGGCAGAGCCCCACTGGCTTATCCACTTTTTTTTTTATCACAGTTTGTTTTTGATTATTTACTCTTCTTTGTGCAGGTCTTTTTAAATATGAATACATGCCGACCTGCCACTCAATGTTTGCTGTCAACCGATAAACAGATGAGGAGAAAAGAGGAAAACAAAACAGTGAACAAATTAGTTCACATTTTAATTAAAAGATAAGCAGAGTGGGTACCCTGCACAGATGAATATTAAAACATTTGTGAGATATGTTTTAGTTGATGAAATTGTGTTTTTTTTTTTTAACAGCCTCAGTCTGCTTGCTGTCTTAAATTTCTGTGCACTTAAGTAGAATATGCACATTTCATAATGTATCATGCTGGGTCTTGACTGTAGTTTTCTTGGCTGTCTTTCAGGTAACGGTGGAGAACTTCCTGCGAGTTTTGACTGGACGACTGCCTCCCAGCACGCCACGCTCCAAACGCCTCCTCTCTGATGACCGCAGCAACATACTTATATACTTGACAGGTAATTGAAGGATTTAGGTTTACATTTAATTGTCTTTCATTCGCAAGATGTAAGTGCGCAGTGTCAGGAGCTGTTTTATAATTAAAGCAGTATGTTTATGTGTGTGTAAGCCTAATAATTTCCCAGCAGAGGATACATGTCAAGATTTTAACAGGTTAACGACATGTTGTCAATACAAATTTAATAACTAGAACCTGGATTTCTTTACTCAGACTTGGATGTCTGTCTTGTTTCCTTCTAATTTAAGCTCTGAAACATCATTAATATACCAATTTTTTGTAACGTAGTTTATAATTTGTTCTTCGTCATCATCGATCTGACTTTTAGAGTGTTTTTTTTCCTGCAAGTTATGGTGGAGTCGGATCTGTTGCTACACCTGCATCATCCCACGTTGTTAGCATTAATGTCATTCTTTTCTAAAAATATGACGCCATTCTACACATGTAAGGTTATTTGCTGAGCTTGTCTGTGCCGAAGTAATCACATTATGACAGCAACTGAGCTGTTCACGGTACAACAAAAAAGAAAAGTTTTTCGAATTTTGGTATCAACTTGGTACCAAAGTATTGGCTTCGTGTGACATCCCCACTAGAAGGAATCCAAAGAGAGTTTTTCATTCATTCTTTGATTCATAGACTGTATGTAGGTAAAGAGAAAAACTATACACATTAGCCTGGAAAGGAGGAAACCTTTCCTGGAGGAAATCTCAATTCATCTTAGCACTTCTATTTGTAGATTGTGGGCTAAGTAGTAGACATATTCATTAGATAAATGGCAGTCGTGGCACATAGTGCATGTGGTCTTTTTCTAAAAAAAGGTTATTAATTGCAGTTAATTATTACCTGTTGTGAAGATTGAAGAGGAGTTTAGACTCACCCACATGCTCGGCGTGAAACCTACATTGTGAGAGCTTTTTTTGTGAGAGGTTTTCTAGTCTCAAAAAGAAGCAGCTGTATGGTTTTACTTAGAACTTAATTAAAGAATAATTTAAAACTGTATTACATTTTATAGTGAATACACTGTTTTGCCACTTGCCCCTTCAGTCTCATGTCTTGAAATGACTTTAGGTTGTTTGGAAGTTGTCTTTCTGTTGTTGTCTCTCTCATATCTCTGCACATAGCTGCAAGGCCTTTTTGTTTATCTCGTTTTTTCACAGTCTATATCATATATTTCATTTTGAGTCAGAGAAGAATGAATTATTAACGTGTTTATTTAACAGGCCATGGTGGAAATGGATTTCTCAAGTTCCAGGACTCTGAGGAGATTAGTAATGTGGAATTGGCCGATGCGTTTGAGCAGATGTGGCAGAAGAGAAGGTAAATAGAATGCAAGATAAATCATAAATGCTAAATCTAAATCAAATATTTTCATATTTATTTTACATTTATTTTTGTCTTTTGCGTATCCACTTCATGTGGTTTTCCTTCTCCTGAGGCCAGTAGCTGTTAGCTGCTAGCTGCTATTAGCTGCACTTATCTCATACAGTATTCAGTATACAAATACAAAAAACAAGGTACAAATTATCTTCTTGCTGCAGTGAAGATGTAGTACTAGTGTGTGCTCAGTACACAGTGACATCACTGTTAGACGTACTCACATGTGTAACAGAACACACGTCATTATCACATTGTGGTCAGAGATGCAACAAATATTATATTTTCATTTAGAAGAGCCCTGTTAAACCAAGGTTTTTGGACTCACTACTCTTTAAAGTAATAGTCTTTCTAATATACTACCTGATGATTGAGTCCACACTGCACTTTGTACTCTGTATGCAGGGCTGTTTAAAAGTAACTTAACATCAGATAGAAAAGCAGGAATTCACCATCATCCCTGGAGGAAAGTTTCAAATATGTTGCAGTTTAAAAACATGCTGCATCTCTAAAGAGTATGAGTAGCTGAGGGAAGAATGGAGTTGTATAGAAGTTAAGGGAGCCCTTTCCAAATAATTTGATTAATATAAAAGTATTAATTATAACGGCTTTATATAAAGTTTTTAGGCGAATACTGTCAGTGTTAGTTGTGTTCTGTTGACACTGCCAGTGTGCTAGCATAACATCATATTACCCTATAGCATTAAGATAATTGCTAAAATACATATAAAACTCAAATCACTGATTCATTCATTCATAAGGCTCTGTAGTGTTTAATTAGTTTTAATTGCAGACACTAAATGAGCTAAAGTGACCATGTTAATAGGAAATCCATTGTCCGACAAACCTATCAATAGTTTGTTTGGGTTACAGGCCTCTGGCTCATAAAAGCTTAGTGACGCCAGCTTTAATGCTGATGTGATAATTGCAGGCTTGAACTGTCAAATTACAGCTTTCATAGAGACTTTGCCATCTCTCCTCATTGTTCGCACATCACCTTGATTCAGTTCACTGGATATACATTTTTTTTTATCATGTTTATCTAAACAGGGGAAATAATTCACAGTAAAATTTGTCTTTAGTAGAGGTAAAAAAAAAAAAAAAAAAAGGAGGAAGAAG